>JAOUQW010028892.1:0-10429 GCA_028565825.1 Olivaichthys viedmensis
CACTTTTGGTCTGTGCCTGATCGTGCTTTGGATACGACTGATCCAGTTTCAGCAAAGCGTTTTAGAGTGCCGTACAGCGGCGATGAAAAAGAAATCCCAGATTTTCAATGTGGTCTCAGACATTTGGACCCCGCTGTATTTGTACCAGCACCACACACACTGCCAAGCCACTACCATGTCAGTGTCACTGCTGTACTGAGAATGGTCTTCCACCCAATTAATAATCTGTTCAGCGGTGGTCCTATGGTGATGGTGTAATAGGATGTTGAAATGGCCTTGAATGGGCTAGTGTAAGTGTGTCAGGCATGGATATAGGAAACCTATACCTATGGTGTCAGGTAGGCATGACAGAAAAATTTTATGACAGGTGTTTATAGTTTATACACCTTATTGGATACATAATAGGGAATAATAATGCTTAGAGTTGTTTTCTGTCATATGGTTTAGCAGGTGACTAAGCAGAGGGCTGATGAAAAATTCATAAGCATGGCCATTGTACAGAGCTTTGTGTTATCAGCTCAGACGTAATAAAAGAGACTAGTACTTTACCTCTTAAAAACACTCTGATTAGTACTGAAATAGCAGTCTAAAAAGCATACTTTTTCTTTTTAAACTTTGTTTTTTCACCCATTCAAACTGAGAACACTTGAATTATCTCCTATAAATTTGTCAACCAAATAGATTACGTAATTAATAAAAAGCTTGCGGCTTCCTAATGTCAGGAGATCACAAGTTCGAATCCCAATGATGCCACAGCCATCCGTGGCCGGGAGTCCAGGAGAGCATAATCGACTCTGCTCTCTGGGTGGGAAGGAACTGAAAAGCAATAACTGAATAAGAGAAGTTCTCTCTTAAAAATCTGCTTCTGTAGATCACACTCCTTTCTTAGAGTTAAACTTATGGATGCCTAGATTGGGAACCTGTACTTTAAAGTCCAAGGGAACTTAAAAGTCCATGGTTGCTTTTTAACACTATACAGTACAAAGTTTGAATAATTGGTGACTTTCCAACATAGTACATGTAACTCGCCAGAATTTCTCCTTTTAATTTAAAGCAGGAGGGTCCTGATCTTGGATGAAGCGTTCACAAGATTTACCCTCACCAATCACAAGACTGATGCCGCTTGTTCTTTCCATCTGGCTTTTATCAAAATTATGCATTACCGCTTCAAGTCTCTTCAAATCTGAGCAATGTAGCGAGCGATAGCTAACCTAACGAGCGTAGCCTACTGTGATGACTCTATAAGAGGGCAGGTTTGCACATGTAGGGTTCAACAATCCCGATTCTCCAGCTTGCGCCGTCGTGTTTAGCTCAGTTTGAGTGGCGTTGCAGGCTGGGAGTCTCAGACAGAGGGATGTCAATCAAACGTGCTCATTAGAATATTAGGCCGCACCCTGACAGTTTTTTTTTTCCCATGTCTTTTTTTTATTTTTTATTCAAACTTTGCTCAAAAGGCATCACACAAACATTTTTAATATTTTTCAAGTTTGGTATACAAACATTTTTAATATTTAAATATTTTAAATTGCTCTGTGGAAAGTGTGTACAATGTACGTAAACAACCTTTTCACAAAGGACTTCATTCATTCCAGTGAGTGGCCAATAAATTGACACAGTTAACATTGAGTGGCAGTAAATTGTCTGCTTCAGTACATAAGGATCAATCAAATAAAACGGAATTTTCCACACAGATGCTAATACTTACGCTGTCTGCATCATCCAGCTCAGTGTCGTGCTTCAGCAGCAGGCGCAGAGCGTCCTCACTACCTGCCCCAGCGGCCCAGTGCAGCGCCTTCCGCTCTACCTGCACATAAGAAAAAGACGTTGCTGAAACTGAAAAGCCGTTCTGTTAATCCAAGTGATACTCAAACATTGACATAGGAATGGACTGTTAAAACATTTCAATATGGTCATATTCATGAAGCCAGACTGTAACGCATGGCACACTGAAAAGAAAGTTCCAGTGATGTTTGACGTGGTGTGGTATTGTTGTATGAGGTGAAGTAAGGGTCATATCCCGTGATTAAGGGCAGAAACACCAGGGTTTCCGTTGCCCTGATGCATAAGTGATCAAAACAAAGCATTCCAAAGGGAAGATCTGGAGTGCAAGACAACTTCCTGTGAACACGCTTCCTCTCATTTTTGCATGCTGCTGAAAGCTCAGTGATTTAACAAAAAAATGTTGTGCTTTTATTTCTCTTCGAAGGTAAAGTGTAATAACGACCTTGTCCATGTAGGAAAACAAACTTCTATCTATCCAAACAGTTCAGTACAGCTTTCTTGGTTGCAGACTCACTTTATTTTTGACTTTGATGTCCACTCCTTTCCTAATAATCGCCAGCATCTTTTCCGTGTCATTCCGTTTTGCAGCATTGTGAAACTCCTTCTCTGAGCGTAACACTGCAAACACAATGCACAATTAATTCATCCTGTGGTTATTTACTACAGTCCTAATAGAAGTACATTGTTTCTTCTGCATTCTCAGCTTCTACCTCATGGACATTTCAGATTTCTTTCCCTAAGCCATCTTGGTACTGTATACAGTATATAGCGCAATTAGAGGCAATCTGAATCAGTCTATTGGGCTTTTCGTAGGGCAACAAGGAAATAGTACTGAGCACTGTTCGACAATTGGTGTCTATAAAATGTGAAATAGAACAGTCAGTCTTTCTCTCTTAGGATTCACAATGATGCAACAATATTAGGGCTGCAAAACGTAGACGGCATACCATATTGCAGTTCTATAGCCACATTTAGTGATTGCAATATTACTTGTGATATATTAAAACCTCGTTGTTGAAGCCATAATGCGACAAATTTAAAGGAAAAGCTGCTAACAAGTAAGGAACGCTACCAGTTTAGCATCGTGCAAACGACATGCCTAAATCATCGCACACTTGCCGCAAACTGTGTTGAGTTGTTCAGTAATTTCTAATATGTTGCTGTCTAACAAAATAGTCAAAAGGACATTGCATAGCTATAAACAGTAGTACCCATCTTGACGCTGGAATCCCTTTCTTCCTCAGCACATAACATGGTGTCACTCTGCACAAGCATCAGACTCAGTTAGGAGGCGTGGCCCAAAGTTTGACTTATTCTGCTATTTTATGAAACTGTTTATGACGTGCAGTTCGCACAATGCTGATCTGGAGGTTATAAGCTTCCCTTACTTGTTCGAAACATTTGCTTCATAGGTCCAGTGCAAAACTAAAGAATCAAACTTTGGACACCAAACATGTCTTGGCTGATTTACTCCATTTTGGATTAGGGGGAAATTGTGTAAATGACCATTACTTTAAAGCCCAGTAAGCAAGCCAGGAGTGACAGAAGCAAGAGACAACATCTAGACTCAGCACAGGAAGTCCATCCTCCTCTGGAGGCACTGCGAATCATCAGTGATTTTTTTATAGCAAATAGTCTAGAAATTCTAGTTGATATGGAATAAGAGATAATAGTTGGTGATACGGACACCGATATATTATTCGTCACTGCAATCAGTGCACTGTAAGTAAAGGAGACAGGTTGGTGAGAGTCAGCATGCAATTAATGAAGTTAATGTGTATAAAATGTGATGTGTGAAATAGAGCAGGCAGTCCAACATCTCCACAAACAGTATACACAATTATGCAACAATATTGGGGTTGTGGACAAATGTGGACAAAATACCATATTGCAATTATATTGCTACTTTGTGTGAGTCTAATATCGCTTGTGATATATTAACATCTAATAACTGAAGCCATGATATGACATGGTTAAGGATCAGCCTGTTTTGACCAAAATGATTGATTTGCTTGTTTGATTCATGATTCATCCAAACCCACAAAAACTCATCTGAAGCAATAATTATAATTGTAATGACAAAACACGAGAAAAGATCGCTTTAGGATTCGGCTAGAGGACATATTTGCATATTGCAGCCTTCTGCGATATACTGTACATCAGTACCGCAAACACATAGCAAGTGAGAACAAACAATGTATTGTGCAGCCCTATAACAGTAAGCACAATTAACGCTAGGCTACGCAACGAGACCTATTCGTGGCATAATAAGGCTACAGTATGAATGCAGACTTTCACGTTTTATTTAATAATTATTTAACTATTACAATCCAATATATAATGTTATTGTCCAGTTATGGTAAATATTTGTTTGTTAGGCTTTGACGACGAGTTCTTCGGTTTGTCCCTCCGTGCGATACCTTAAAGGTTCTACGTTCAACCCAACAGCTGAGGGTCCTAGGAAGAACGCTTTAAGAAAAGGTTCCACCTTATTGATGCGACAAAGGTCCTACAAAGAATCTTCGGCAAAGGGCACTGGGACAATTCTATGGGCCTAAATGGCTTAAGCTTCAAAGATAGCTACTGGTCGTTGGTTTCATAAACTGTGCATTCTTAGAAAAAGAGGTTCCTCGAGAGTTCTTCGCTTCCTAAAGCGGTTCGTTGAACCCTCTCCGATAGGGAACCCCTTTACTGTTGGGTTCTAGATTTAACCTGTGGGTCGCCAACCAAAACCCTTTAGGATTTTGAGGAAACATCTTGGGGCAGCAAAGAACCTTTATTATCTTTATATATCTAAGTAAAACCATTAACAATCCAAAGAACCCTCGAGGAACGCTTTTTTTTTTCCCCTTCTTCTTCTTTTCTTCCAAAAAAAAAAAAGTGTACCATTTCATTTCCAGACAGTAACATAAATGTGCTCCAGGCATATATATATAAATATATATATGGTACCTGCAGTAATAAACATCCTTGATAGTCATACACATGGAGCCAGAAACGTTCTGTATGTGTGGAGTCTAGCAGCCCAAGAGAGGAAGAGGAGGAGGAGGAGGAGGAGGAAAAAAAAAAAAAAAAGCTGGAGAAGAAAAGCTTTTTATAATGCATGCGGACACATTTCAGCAATTCTATCCATACCAGGCTTACTTACAGATATGGTCCTCTGACACCAAGTCGTGCTCCATTCCTGCGGTGAATGTCTCTGCATGAGCATGAAGGAACGAGCGCGCGCGCGCGCGACCGCTTGGATCCGAGGATGCGTTTAAAGCGCTCCGAGGCGCGCGCATGAAATGTTATTGCTATTATTATTATTATTATTATTATTATTTATTATTATTTATTTATCATGTGCATTAAAAGAAAACGGTCCTAAATACGCGCGAACGCACGCCAGAGTCCTGGCCAGTCAGTGATTTTAGTTTCATTATTTCCCCATCACGCGCGGCCCGTTTGATCCGCCAAGACGTGCTATGCCGCGTGCATGTTGACGCTTCCCTCGCGACACCGTTAACAGATGTGTGACGTCGGCCGATATTGTGACGTCACAGTTCCGCCCTGGAGGAGGAGGAGGAGGAGGAAGAGGAAGAGGAGGAGGAGGAGGAGGAAGAGGAGGAGGATCCGGGATAATGCTCGTGCACCTGCCCACCCTCAGCCCCTTTGTGGTCGTGGGTTAAGCCACACTCAAAAAAGAAAAAAGAAAAAAAAAAACCTCACCAACTGGGAACGCTTTTAGTGATTGACAGCTCGGGCCGCGCTTCAATCCGCGTACTCGAGTTCTATCTAGTGCGTGGCATCCAGAGTGACAGCCAAACCGTGCGTGATTTCTGCGTCCCTTTTCGTCCATTTTTAGATGCAACAGTGTGTGTGTGTGTGTGTGTCAGAAGCCACACAAGCAAGGCTGTATGAGATCCTGGACTGCAGTTGTCTGAGGCACGTGCATAACCATGACTTGATTGCTTGTATAGTTTGCACAATGTTAACCTGGTAACTGTGGTGAGAAATGACACGTGCCCTCAGGCCCTGAAAGATCAATCAATCATCAACACCAAGGAGTAGCAGAAAAATCTATACGTTTATTGAGGATCTAAAAGACACCACAGTAAAGCTGGGTTCTCCCCGGGGAGAACCGAGGGACTGCGTGAAGGGCTTGTTTTTTAGACACTCCTGCGTATAGGAGGATCAACCAAGACTTCCTCCCTCACCCTCATCTTCCTCCCTCACCCTCATCTTCCTCCCTCATCCTTATCTCTTCTTATTTTTTTGAAATAATTAGCCTGAAACTACTTCTTGTTTTACTACCATTACGTATCCAACCGGGTACGCTTCCTTTGAGATAAGCCGGTACCAGTCAGTGCCCCGGCTCTCTCCCCTGATTTATTCCATTGTTTTTCTAGGCCAGAGATGCAGTAAAACCACAGGACAAAAGGCCCTTAGTTATATTGATTTTTTCCCACATTTAAGGTTACACCATTGTCAACAAACTAACTAATTCCTTATTAAAAAGTGGGGTCATGTCCCCTGAGTATACAAATGTTATCACATGTTTATGTTGATATTTCATCATGTTAACTACAAAAATCCACCACACACCTTTAACGTTATTTCCTAACCTCAGCTATATGTTCCACAGAGGGAGTAGACGGCTCTTTAGACTCGACTCTTTAGACTCGGCTCTTTAGACTCGACTCTTTAGACTCGACTCTTGCCTGGGTTCCTCCTACCACACGCGGGGGAAAGCGTTACACAGCACCTCTACGTGTCTGTATGGTTATTTGATTCGCTACAAAGAAAATGGTTGACTTGAATTTGAAACTTCAAATTCCCCAGCAGTGTTTCTTCAGTTTTGCAGTGGCCTAGAAACTAAACACGCACAACCGACTTAAACATGCACAAAATCATATACAACCGCAAACCAGACACCCTGTCCACCACATACCCGCCAGGGAAACTGTGCCTCTGCCATTTTGTCCACTTCTTCTTCTTAGGCTGAACTTAGCTTTGCAATTCCGTGCTGCCACCTGCTGTCTGTTTCCGTCATTAGCCTCTAACTTTAACTCATTTAATTAATTTCTTTATATTAACTCAACATCCGCGCGTAAATACTTTTTCCATTGATGTTAAATGGCGAAAAGTCAAACAATTTCTTCCAGGGGTGCCAGTAGGAGTCTTGTCCCGCTGTCTACACAGAGGAGTCATATTCATATTGGCTCATAGACACGCCCATTTATAACACTTAAAGACACGCCCATTTATAACACTTAAAGACACGCCTATTTGTACCACTTAAAGACACGCCTACTAGTCGCTAGTCTGCAAATTCTCCAAAATGGTCTTATAATTAACGTAGCTAAGGAATTGTTCATGATGAATTCTATGTCGTTATATTATAACAGCACAGGTTTCGCTATCTCCTTTCCTCTTGCTTTCCCCCTCCATATTCATTATATGTAATAATAACAAACAAAAAAATGTGTTTTTCTTAAATACAGTATTTGTGTCTACATAAAGGAATTACAAGGCTGACCAATTTTCTTAATTCTTAATAAATTTGAGTCTGCATTTGTTCTTCCATTTTATTTGGATAAACACATGACATGAAATGTGAACTGGGACTCAGTAATGCCCTCTGCAACTGGATACTGGACTTTCTCACAGTGACTCTCAACACAGGCACCCCACAAGGCAGCGTGCTGAGCCCACTGCTGTATTCCTTATACATCCACGACTGTGCGGCCATACACAGCTCACACTCTATCCTGAAGTATACTGATGACACCACCATTGTATGCTTGATCGTCAACAATGATGAGATGGCCTACAGAGAGGAGGTTCGACTTCTGACAGGCTGGTGTCAGGACAACAACCTGTCACTCAATGTCAGCAAAACTAAAGAGCTGGTCATTGACTTCATTGGTCATTGGAGAGGAGGCCGTGGAGAGAGTCAGAAGCATTAAATTCATGGGAGTCACCATCACTGATGACCTCAAATGGACTCTTAGAAGACCCCAGTCACCCAACACATCCACTGTTCTCCCTTCTTCCATCAGGTACAGAACTATCAGCACTCGGACCACGCGATTCAGGGACTGTTTCTACCCCCAAGCCATCAGGCGGCTCAATAAACAGCACTAGGTAACACTTAAACACTTGAACACAACAGAAACATCAACATCTACTGTTGCTGTACTGCATTACTGATCACTTTAACAATGCATATGCCACTTTCACGTTATGGATCAAACTGTTTACTTCTATGTCTCTGTGCATGGATGAAAGTAATGCTGTCTTGTGGTTTGAATGCTGGACAGGAGTTGCACTGTCTTTGTGCTGTGTGTATTCTGCTATGTGTAGCCTAACCTGTTATGTGGAGAATTTCACTGTACTCTATGTGCACATGACTAGAAAGGAACATTGACTTTAGACAATAGAGAATGTGGGTGAAAAAAAGGTTTCACCTACCAGATGGAGACTTGCACTTTGCTGATGAGGGAGAAAAACAGAACTGTATAGTTAGTTATTCTGTTTTACACTCGTATTACATACACCAGTATACAGTACAGCCTGTATACATAAAGCATTATTAGTGTTCTTTGTAATTTGGTAATGATGTTTCGTAAGCCTTTTTATAAACTTTAATGCCTCATAAGCAAAATGCATAAGTAAAATACAATCAATAATACCTTCATGACTTGAAAACGTAACACAATTGTCACTGTTGATCATATTGATCGTCCTACTGTTCTGACTGATAATGACTATTTTAATATTTACAAAAAATTATCATAATCAAAATATGAAATAATTATAATAATCATAATGCAACTACATATAACAACTGTCCTACTGTTCTGACTGATAACCTTAAAGTACCTTTAATATGTAGGAACAATTCTAAAGCATCATGAACATTTTAAAAATCATCACTGAGCGCTTCAAGTAAGGTAAAATGCCAAGAGTACTTCAATGTAGCATGCACTTTGCAGAGACGTTTCAAATAGAAAAGCTAAAACAACAGGACAAGGTCCAATCAATGTAAAGCTTCATTTTAGGAGTGTAAAATACACACATTCTTGTACACTCTATAACCTTTACACATACTGAAAACCCCCGAAAAACCCCCAATATATTATAATAATAAGTTATTCAGACATTTATGACAAACATTTATGATATAAACAAATGTGTTACAACATACTTATAAAACGTCAAGGAATTAATGACAGTACTTCATCAGAGCTTTATGATGAATTATTATAATGATTTATGAATATGTGCTTTGTAGAAAGTGTTTGCAATCTAAAGGTTGCGCAATATTATCATTTAAAAAGAAACGAGATTAATGTATGCATGAGGCCAAAGTGATTTTCCTCACATTGATCATACTGTTCCACCATGGCTACCACCAGACCACACTTTCCAGCAGAATACACTTGTCCTCCATCAACTGCTATAGCATCAGCTTCTTTACGCTGCAGAGAGAAAAATTGTGGCAGATCTTCAATTTAAATGTGGAACAAATACGATGCCATGAATCTGCATGTGCCATGTGTCACACTCGTTATCTCACATTACCATGATCTTCCTGATGCAGTCATCAACATTGCTGCCAGTTTCGCAATTTATTAGGGTGTTGCCCTGATCGTCCGCGCTCATGGTGGACCACGTGTCGCATTTATTTTTTTCAGCGTGACCCACGGTGCACCATGTAATGGCCTGAGATTTACTGGCTATGATGCGCTCTGTGGAGTGGAGAAAGTCTGTTATTATCACAGAAGCTTCCTGTGTGTTTCCTGATTGACTCACTCCTGCCGTGGCCACCAGATTAGGTTCACTGTTTGATCCCTAAGGGAAAATAGTTTCTTCAAGCTGGGGTCAGAGCACAGGGTCAGCCATGATACGGAGAGAGGGTTAAGGGCCTTGCTCAAGGACCCAACAGTGGCAGCTTGGCGGTGCCGAGGTTTACATGGTTGAAACCTTCAAAAATTTTATTAAACAGTTCAAACTGTAAATAAATTACACCGACCAACCCCAAAGACATTCCCAGTCCACTTTAATTAAAAAATAACCACAATTTGGCAGGAATACATTTAATCTGGCCACAGCTCTGATCATACCTCATTTTTTGGGCCCCTTGTTTTCTTGTTTCACAAATCTTAGTCCTTTGTGTGTTTCTAAAATTTTCTTACCTTGCCTGACATGGATTTGTCTCTGATGACCATGTGATCTGGCTGTGGTGTGATTATTATTGGAATATTGGCCTGAATAAGGCACTCGCCATATAAACTGCACATCTAACACACAGGTTGTAAACATTGCAGAGTAGAAGACAAAGTTTGTTGTGAAACAGCTCAATGTGAGAAAATTTTGATATCCAAACGAAGTTCAACAAATTGGCATCATTTGAAAAATGTATCCATGTGTACATCAGGACAAGGTGATTTTTCTCTTATATTTTTCCACTAAAGCTGGCACTAGACAACACTTACCTCCTACAGCATCATAAACTTTGTGTAACTACTCCGCAATTTTACATTGATTATTACTGATATATATATATATATATATATATATATATATATATATATATACATACACTCAGTACCCACTTTATTATATACACCTACCTTTTATCTACAATCATTGGGCCTTT
>JAOUQW010028893.1:0-10427 GCA_028565825.1 Olivaichthys viedmensis
AAAAGTATTTGTGCAAAATCTAACTTTTAGGATGAAAAACACCATTATATTAAAATCAATGTCTTATTAACATAGTGGGCAGATTTAAACATCCTTTCTTAAACATCTTTAAAGCAGCGATTAATATTTGGCTACAATCGAGTGATTGAGCCAACAGCTACAGTCAAATGATTGAGTTTTTAAAAAATCAGCACAGAAAGAAAAGGTTTGATTTGTTTTTGTTTTTAAGGAAAATAAATCTTTGAAATGTCTAAAGGACACAAACACACAAAAGTAGGTATTCTAATAAAATAAAATGCTCAAATGTATTGAACTTTTAATAACTTTGATACACCAGCATCACCAGCCCAAAGTGTCCTTTACTGTGTATAATTCTATACTTAATGTGTGCAAGAACATTAGACTCTGTTAGTGCAGGATTTTTTTTCTTTACACAGCTATGATTGAATAAAGGCCTTTATTATTTAAAAAAATAAAATAATAAAATAAAAAGTCTACTAAGTCTAACTGCCATCAGTCCAGAGCCTGATAATTAAAGTGAGTCGAGATTAATTTATATTGCGATATCTGGATTACAGCAACTAATTCAATCAGTTGGCTACAGACTGCTTACAGCAAAAGTAAAACAAAAAGAGAGAGTTAACGATCTCCCTCACAGGCAACTCTCGCTGATTAAACTGTACCGACCTCGGCAATGAACGTGCCCTTTTCTTGTGGGGTCACTGCTGCCACGCCTCGCTGTCATTCACAAAATCCTACAAAGTAAAGCTGGGCAATATGACAGTTCAGTATCGATATCATGATAAATTGTCAGTGTGCATGGTCAGTATGTTTACTTGGACGTTAAAATCTATTTGTAACAATTGTTTTATTTTTCTCATGGTAGTTTTTTTTGTAGACGGTAAATCTAAAAACCATTGAAAGTTTTTAAAAAATATAGTACTGCTGTGTATATTTTGTAAACCTAAATATACAGATTGGGTACTGTAAAAATAGTACCCAATCTGTATATTAGATCAGCACAGGTACTTAGTTACAGTACGGGTCACTTGCCAATGAAAATAACGACAAAATGTGGGATGACTGATTTGGTACTATACACGCTGCACTGCACTGTTCGGTGCAAAAGCGCTTCAAGAGTGCATAATTGGCCCTTCTCTCTGGGTGGGAGGGACAGCATTGCTCTCTTCCCTGTTGATCGGAGCGCCGCTAGTTTCTTAGCTCATGTACACAGAATAGGGCGGTTAGCGCTTTCCTCCAAGCTGGATGAGCTGGAGTTCGGAAAGATGCGCTGGTTGCCATGACTTGTTGGAAGAAGTACGTTAGGCTTTATCCTTTGAGCTCTATCAAACCGTTGGAAATTGGCTACGACTAAATTGGGAGAACACTGAGTAAAAATGTTTAAAAAGTATCATGATACACAAGTTTTTGCCATATCGCCCAACTCTGATTCATAGTTTCACGAACCACTCCATCAAAATAGGTGGTGCTCATCATACTGACAGTTTAAAATCAGACTTTTTGCCCTTTGTACAAAGCAACACGGCATGACATGAAAACTACAGCACTGAGTGAGTGGTAATCCCTAAAGTTTTATCAGCATCGTGATAATGTGACTGTTGTTAAAACGAACAGTACAACACACACGCAGTCAGTGATCTGACAGCAGCCCTTTCCCATATGCCTCCCCTCTCTCGCTCAAGCTCAAGCTCAAGCTCACACACACACACCGCTGCCAAGGTGCCAGAGAGTTTGTGCGAATTCTGTAGAGAATTGTAATAGCATGGGATTGAGCAGCTTTCATCATCTGCTGGACCTGCAAGAGCTGGCACCTGCCTTAGGCCTCCCCCTAACACACACACTAACACACACACACACACAAATTCATGCATGCACAAACATGCATGCAGTGAGCAACGCACAACCCTAAAGACCACACCTAAACTAATCATTTTGATCTGAGATTCTTCACCAACCCACATGGATCCGCGCGCACACACACACACACACACACACACACACACACAAACACACACACACACACATACACACGGTAGTATTTATGGTGAGGGGAGCGTGTGTTCTTATATATAACTCTGTAATCTTCATATATCACTAAACTGCTATCTCTTACCAGAATTACACAGCGATACCCATTGTCCTATATCATACTTGCACAGTTCAATATACAGTTCTACTATTTATTTATTTTATTATGCAACACAATATATCCCCAGGGAGAAGGAATAACATCAAATGGCCAAGGGCGAAAGAGGCAGAGGAATGGTGGAAGCTGGACAAAGACCTAAGCACAGTGCTGGAGAACTCACTGCGTGGCAGCGTAGATGCCACGCTCAACCTGTTTGGGGACATCTTGTACCAGGAGTGCAACGACAGGTTCGGCGAGATCACTAGCAAGCGGTCAACAACCCTAAGAGGAAAAGGAAGGCATGAGAAGGAGATTGACCAGCTTGTGAAAATACGGCAGAAGCCATCAGAGCCTGAGAAAGATGGCCTGAAAGTTCTCTGGGAGGCTAGCCAGCCTACGGAGGGCGGCGCGCATTAGGAAGCGAAGGAAAAGGAAGGAACGAGCCAGTTTCTTCGAAAACCCTTATAATCATGCCCGGCAGCTCCTGGAGGACACAAAGAACGGGACGCTAGACATCACAAAAGAGGAGATGGAGCAGTACATTAGAGGCCAGTACAGTAACTTGGCAAGAAACGACCCATTAGGAACACCAGGGTATGTGCCGTGCCCTCCACCACCAGCATCCCAGTTCAACATTATGCCCCCCCCGAGGTCAGGCAGGTCGTTGAAAAGGCCAGGTCAGCATCAGTGCCAGGACCAAATGGAATATAAGTTGTACAAGCACTGCCCTGGGGTACTGAAGCTCTTGTGGACCCTAATGAGAGCTGCCTGGAACAACAATGTATCCTGCCTGAGTGGCAGAGAGCAGTAGCTATCTTCATCCCTAAAGAAGAAAACTCCAAAGACATGAGCCAGTACAGGAGCATCGCGCTCCTAAATGTGGAGGGGAAGAATTACTTCTCAGTCATAGCATGAAGGATGAACAGCTACCTCATGGAGAATAACTACATCGACACCTGCTGCCAGAAGGCGGGTGTGCCAGGCTACCCAGGGTGCATGGAACACTCCTCATTAATATGGGAACAAGCGAGAGAAAAATGAACTGCATGTCATGTGGCTCAATCTCACGAATGTTTATGGGTCAGTCCCATGCCAGCTCATGGACTTCGCCATAGAGTTTTTCCACATGCCCGACAGCGTCAGGAGCCTGGTGGCCAGATACTGCAAAGACCTGCATATGTGCTTCGCCACACAGGACATCATAACCGGGTGGCAGCAGCTGGAGGTGGGAATCGTTATGGGATGCTCAATCTCCCCCACCCTGTTAGTGGCAGCCTTCGAGATTATCCTCATTGGGTAAGGCAGATGGTTAGAGGGGTGAATTTACCATTAGGGTAGAGACTACCTCCACTGAGAAGCTACATGGACGATGTCACAACCATCTTGCGAACAGCAGCGTGCACATCTAGGCTGCTAAAGAGGTTGGATGAGCTGGTGTCTTGGGCAAGAATGAAGATCAATCCCTCCATGTCGTGGAGCCTCTCTCTCAGGAAAGGCGTCAGAAGTGACAAGACAATCTTATTCGCAGGCGACGATAGAATCCGTGTTGGCACAGCAGCCCGTCCGAAGCTTAGGGAGGCAGCACACCGCAGAACTCTGACTTTCAGATAGCCTGGGGAGAATCGATCAAATCAAACTCCTTGGGAAGTACAAAATATCATGCTACCAGTTTACGCTGTACCACCGGGTGATATGGCCACTGAAAGTGTGCGAAATCCCTGTAACAGCAGCAAGTAGGATGGATAGGACAGCCAACTCGTACATCCGAAAGTGACTGGGACTACAGCCGGGCTCCTCAAAGTCCGGACCAAGGTCTGCATCCGGACCGAACCACAAATCAATCCGGACCCGCGGACCAAGTCAAACTAGACGTTAGTTATATGAAATGTGTAGGCTATTTCCTTAAAGCGTTGACGCGTTACTAAGTGTGAATATGCAGACAATTGCGGCTGAAAAACATTGCAGATCGCAGGTCAAAGCAAAACACTACGGGGTCGTT
Source organism: Olivaichthys viedmensis (assembly GCA_028565825.1). Taxonomy (NCBI): domain Eukaryota; kingdom Metazoa; phylum Chordata; class Actinopteri; order Siluriformes; family Diplomystidae; genus Olivaichthys; species Olivaichthys viedmensis. The sequence goes on from JAOUQW010028893.1 coordinate 4,149, forward strand.
TGTGTGTGCGTGCACGCGCCTCTCGTCAGCCCCTCAGCATCCCCGTTTCTGTAGCGGGGCTCCAAAACCCACTGGCTCGTGACCCGGTTGCTTCGTAGGTGTGGTTTCTAATCCATTTTAATGCTGATACATAATAAACCACGAAAAGGCAAAGGTAAGTGTGCACAGCACGAGCCATACCGCTGTGTGTGCGTCAATCTTCTCCAATAACAAGAAGCGTCTTCTCATTGCTATGGCAACGTTGTCAGTGACCTGCTATCCGTGCCGATGCTAGCAAAACGTCATTCTCAAAGTTTTGCAAAGAAACGAAAAGTTGACTAAGAGAACCATATTTTCAAAGAGGAATGGACCGATAAATATGCCTTCATACTCCCACAATCCAGCACCAAACCAGTGTGTTTGATATGTACCGAGACAGTGGCCATCATAAAGAATGGTAATGTGAAACGTCATTATGACTCAAAGCACAGTCGTTTTGAGCAGCAGAAACCCCAGAACACAGAGGTAAGGATGGAAAAACTCAGTTAAAAACATATAAGTAGTGAAGGAGTGTTTGAGTGTTTGAATGAAGCCATGTTGGAGGGTAAGGAGAAAGAGATATCTGAGAAGATTAAGCAAATACTCCACTGCAACCAGGAGAACCGAATTACTTGCTGAAGACCTAGCAAAGCAGCTGAGTGATAATATTAAAAATGCACAGTCTATTTCACTGGCTGTGGATGAGTCAACTGACAGCGCGGACAATGCTCAGCTAAGTGTATGTGTCAGATATTACAGTAAGGCAAGGGGGGGTTCTGTGAAGACATATTAGGCCTCAAAACCCTCCATGGCCACACTAGGGGAGAAGACATTTATGAAGCCATCATGCAGATGCTGAATGAAGGGGAAATTGAACTCAAGACTGTGGTGTCCATTGCAACTGATGGAGCTCCAGCCATGACCGGGAGAGAGACAGGGGAGCTGTTCAGCACCTGAAAGAGCACCATCCAGACCTGCTGTCATATCGATGAGAGTCTGGATTTTCCACAATGAACATAGTGAAATACCGCAGCTGTTTAACCAATGAACACTTACATCAGTGCCTCCGCCTGGCTATCACACCTTTCGTACCCAGGTTCAAAATATTGGTTACAGGCAAACAGTGCCATTTCTCCCACTGATTAAAGCCACCACACTGAATTGTTGAATATATATATAGTTCAAGAGCCATTATTATTGATTTCATTTGATTGTTTGTTTGACTTGATTGTTGTCATTGTTTTGGACCTTTGACTTTTTTTGAAAGTCATATGTGGACCTTTAATAAAAAAGTTTGAGTACCCCTGGACTACAGAGATGCCTCTCCGAAACAGTCCTCTTTGGAAGGAACACTCTTCAGCTTCCGTTGCAATCCATCAGCCCGGAGTACTTGCAGCTTGGCGCTAAGAGAGTCCACTGATTTGCTAGTCAGGTGCGTAGATGTCCAGGGGCAATACAGGTGCGACACAACCAGGTCCTGAGGAAGCTGGCTGAAGTATTGGAGACAAGCAGGCAGGAGGCAAATGGAAGTGCTTCACCACCATCAGGAAGCCACATCCAGTTTATCAGGGAAGGCAGGAGAACTGACGGCACCAAATCAAGGGCCCGAACATGACTCCTCACCCCTAGAAAGGAATGGGAGGGTCGGTCTGGGTAAACGAATCCCGTCACTTCGGCCTGACATAGTGGTGTGGTCAACTGCAGCCAAAACAGTGCTCCTCATTGAGCTGACAGTCCCATGGGAGGAGGGAGTAGAAGCCACTTATGAGAGGAAGAGGGCCAAGTACTCGGAGCTGGCTGCTGAGTTCTGGGCAGCTGGCTGGAGTTCCATTATCTATCCTGTGGAGGTCAGATGCAGAGGCTTCATCAGCTCATCAACATCATGCCTCCTCGGGGACATGGAAGTTATGGCTGCAGAAAGCAGCAAGAAAACCGGCAGAGGCAGAGGCGGGCAGCTTTTAAAATTTTTATTTTTTAATTTATTTTATTTTTTTAATTCACAGCTCACAAACACGTCCGTGACAAACCAGCAACGTAGATCAATGCGTTTTTTGCGCTGGTCGGCAACATGCGGCTTCAGAACCGTATGCAGCTCTTTTACTGCCCCTTTGTGGCTCCACAGCAGAATTAGGGGCGTTTCCCACGGGAAGCGACAATCGCTCATCCCCCATTCGTTTTCAATGAGAGGCAGGCTGGCAGGCAAAGCAACACGGGCAGAGCGGCAGGCAGTGTGGCTTGACCCCGAGAAACACTCTCACGTGTCCTTGACGTGTCTCACACGCCACGTCCGCCTCAGAGTTGAACAGTTCTCCATTTTTGTGGTCGCGATGCAAGAATTACGTTGGCGTTGGCCAACGTTTCCAGTCTGGCTAGCAAACGTAGCTGACACAGAAGAACAAAACAAGCACATGATGTGGCTAATCTTTCCTATCTAGTAATTAAATCACCATCAATGACGTAACATAGCTAGCTAGAGTGCAAGTGTGCTCCTTTTTCTGTTTATAATTAGACCCGGAAAAGCTATGGATTGAGTGTGGTAACTTACTAGCTAAGTTAAGGTAACTTACTAGCTAAGTTACCTCAGTTGCAGTTGCAAATTTGACTGACTGATTCATGAATCCGATTCACTCATTCACATTTCTACAGGACTTCACCAGAATAGATATATATTTGGTGAAAATAATGAAAAAGGCGGTAAAAAACGGTTTTATATTATTCACAGTCAAATATTTAATATTTTCGACATGTAGCCTATAGATTAGATTTAAGTCATGAAGCCATTTGTAGTAAAACCACACTGGAATTTGTACTGTAGAGAGCTCTAGGACGTAAAAGACAATCAACACAATTACAATATACATAATTATTATAATAATAAACAGGCACACTGAGTAAATTAAAAACACTGAATACATTAAAACAGCTATTGAATATATTAACTAACAATTTCAAGCTAAAAGTAATAAAAACCTAAGCAAACCTACAAGTAGGCTAGCGAGTACAAGTGCATACCATTTGATGGTTAATCAATAAAAAATATATATATACAGTGCAACCCTATGCAGCTCTGAGTTTAGTAAGAAAGAGCACAGCGCTGGGTAAAAAACTATTGCTAAAACTGGAGGAAGTGTATTTAATGGAGCAATAACGTCTGCCTGTTGGACGCGGGGTGATAAGTACAGAGGCGGGGTACAAATAGCAACAACAAATAGCGTGTCTGTGTTCTGTGTTCTTCTAGATGTTCATAGACAGCATGGAGAGCTGAAGAAATTGCATCCTCCACTGATCTACTTGGTGTAGTCCAGCACCAATTGTTCAAAACATTTAATGGAGACGGAAGTAAGCGCTATTGGTCTGTAATCGTTGAGACATGTGACTGGTGTTTTCTTAGGTAAGGGGATAATAAGAGATGTCTTAAAAGTTCTGGGCACATAGCACTGTTTAAGTGGCATGCAGAGCAGGGGTAAGCTGTTCTGCACAGCATCTCACTGTGCGAGGAGATATGCCATCTGATCCAGTGGCTTTCCCAGCCTTCGTCCTAGAAAGGGCCTTCTGCACCTCAAGCTGTGATAACAGTAGACCGGTTTGTTTGCTGGAGTTAGTGGGGGCAAAACAGGGGGTTCCAGTATTCATAAAAAATCAAACCTGATTTAGTTTATCGGGTAGAGCATCGTTGACCTCTGCCAGCGCACTGGCCTTAGATTTATAAGGGGCTATAGTACTAAAACTTCCGTGTGAAAAACCCTTTAGAATTTTGGTCAACAGATATTCGTTCTTGTTTGAGCTGCAGATCTACATGACTACATTAGCCTTGCCTTTCTATAACTTGGAGACGTTCATTTAGAAGCAAGGAGATTTATTATATTAGAATTATATTATATTATATTTGTAGCCTATACTAGGCTATTAGCACATACTGAGACATGTACAGCCAACATGTTAAAATGTTACACCAATAAAACGTTGTGGCTCCCATGGCGGTTTGATTTTTGTTGAAATGGGACAAAATGGCTCTTCTTAACATTTGGGTTGCCGACCCCTGGCTTAGCCAAATGTGTTTCTTCAAGGTGGCCCACCTGCCAACGAAGTTGAATAGCCCTGCCCTACTCCTTGCGAAGGCTACACCCTCCAAGAACGAGTATGATAAATTCATAATGAGCAGGTGGATATCTTCCCTATGCTGCCATCAGTTTCCACCTCCATTTTTCCCCAAAATCAGTGACTATCAAAATCCAAATGAGTCGACCAATCTTAGAATTGACACGATACGACTCACTCGGTGAACCGACCGGCCATGTTCAGCGAATGTGCCGATTCCGTTAGATTCACGAGCAAATATAAAAAGCGGGAAAGCTTAATGCACTTTGATGAAGACGCAACAAAAATGGTAAGGACGTACTTTTAGTATTGGGTGTTGTTTAGCCTTGGGAAATTATTAAACGAATCCCTTAAAATGGTAGGTGCAAACTGTGAATGCAAGTAAGCTGTGCACTGGCTCCTGTAAGAGTTTACACACGCGTACATACGCTAGAATTTCATGTGGCGCAATTTGGAGGGTTTTTTTATTTTATTTTTTATTTAATCGGGCGTAATTTAATAATTTAATCGGTCGACTCGGACGTTCGATTCATTGAAAGATCGGCTCGGTGAATAGAATCGGCTCGGTGAATAGAATCGGCTCGGTGAATAGAGTCGGCTCGGTGAATAGAATCGGCTCGGTGAATAGAATAATAGAATCGGCTCGGTGAATAGAATCGGCTCGGTGAATAAAATCGGCTCGGTGAATAGAATAATAGAATCGGCTCGGTGAATAGAGTCGGCTCGGTGAATAGAGTCGGCTCGGTGAATAGAATAATAGAATCGGCTCGGTGAATAGAGTCGGCTCGGTGAATAGAATAATAGAATCGGCTCGGTGAATAGAATCGGCTCGGTGAATAGAATAATAGAATCGGCTCGGTGAATAGAATCGAACTTCCCATCACTAGCAGGAACCGCACTCTGCCTGGAAGGGGTGGCCGTAACTAATGGCCGTAACTAATGGCCGTGTTTGACGCGACCCCTGAACGACAGGTGACCGAATCATCATGACTGTTTTCAGTAAATATCACCGGCTTTAAATAAAACAGAAACCCGAGTGAAAAGCCATATCGGTAATGTCCCATTCGGAAAAGCCACTATATGAAATAAAAACATTTCTTTTAAAAGGAATAGGAATTTCATTAGTTGGTAAATATAACCAACCGCTCTGTAACATAGACGCTAGCTAGCCACATTTAGCATGGCTAGCTAGCGAGGCAAATTTCACCTTGGTGTCCACGTCTGCCAGACAGTCTCTTCTGAACTCGTCGAAAAGGCCTCGGTTCTTCAGATGCTCCACGATTAGCGCGATTAGCTGAGGGTCTCCCGCGGGAAGAATGGCCGCGCTGTTCGCGTTTTCGGCCATAGTCGACTGAAATAACTCGATTACGAGCGGGCTGGCTAGTTGTAGCCAGTAGTAGCTAGCAAATAATGCTAACTAACAAGTTAAGGAATCGCTTTGCCTATGTGTTAAAATACACAAGAGGCCTTGGCAAGAGGAGGACGCCCCTCCTTTTTTTTTTTTCTTTTTCTTTTTCTTTTTTCCCCCCCCCCCACGAAGACGCGACGAGCTTTCAGAAAATGAGAATTAAAAAAAATAAATAATAATAAATAAAAAAAAAACAGCAACGTCAACAAAAAAAATAGCACCAAGTGTTAAAACCCTTCCTAGCCCTTTGCTTTGTTGTTGGCTCAGAAAGAGGTTTTTACCGCCCCCTACCGAGCGACACAACAACTACGTCCAAGACCACATGGCACCTACACGTGTGTCAAGACGGTGCACCACACACTGAACGCTATTCCATGAGGATTTTGACATACTGCAATATGCGTAGGATAAATAAAGAAATACGTACGGTAATATTGCTATCTAGAACTTTGCAGACTGAAATAACATCACCTCGATTAACGTATAGGTGCGCCATGAAACATATTCAGGCTTATGACTTATGAAATCGGTGTCAAAGTAAGCTTTTGACTTGCATGTTTCAGTTAGCTTTCATTAATGACCAGTTATTGCACTCCGTGACGGTGGAGCTGAGGCTTGAACCCAGGACCTTCTGATCAGTAGTCCAGTGCCCTAACCACTGAGCCACCACTGGGCTACACTGATCAGAAGGTCGTGGGTTCAAGCCTCAGCTCCGCCAAGCTGCCACTGTTGGGCCCTTGAGCAAGGCCCTTAAC
>JAOUQW010028894.1:0-10426 GCA_028565825.1 Olivaichthys viedmensis
ATGACAAATATATATATATATATTTATTATTTAGTACACAAATTCATTAGAATTCATAATTAAAAACACAATTTTAAACCTTTTTTTATTGTCAACAAACAAATAGCAAACAAAATTAAATAATTGAATATATGGTAGGTAACTTTTTTGATGTTGTTGGTTAGCTGTTAGGTTCGCAAATTCTAAATTAGCATTTGACAACCTAGTTAGCACCAGTTTTCAGAAATTAGACTTAGAATCAGAGTAGATCTCTCTATAGACTTGCATTGGCCACGTAAGGATATAAGCCTTATGGACTCCGGGAAAAGTCTGTGGTTGATTGTTTGAGGCCAAATGGCCTCTTCATGTGAAAATAGACGGTTCCTGGCCACGTTTAGTGACGAAAAGTACCAGATTCAACGACAGCTAGATGTCTGGCTTGCGAGGCTATGCTCACCCTGATAATGTATGCTATGTAGCTAGCTACTAATACCGGTAGGTGGAGCAGGTCGATGATGCCAAATGGAAACTATTGTTAAAAAGTAATAATAATAAATAAAAAACTAATGGTGGTATTTTTCTAACATATATCACACATATAAGAAGTAATTTATCATTATTCATGAAAAACACTCAGCTTAAATATGTGACACTTCCAACACACCTGTTTGTCCTCAGCCGTTACAAATTATCGTCTCAATACATTAAAATTTCTGTGCACGAGGAGCCTACATCTATGGGGTAACGGAGTAAAGAAACCCAAGTGCTAGGTAAACATAATAACCAAGCAGTTGGTTCACACTGCCAACCCAAATGCTGGGTAATGTGCAACAGAATTAACCCAGCAAAATCACCCAGCAGGCTCAACCCAGCATTTGGGTATACAAAATAACCCAGCATTCTTTAGAGTGTGTAAGGAGCTGAATATCAGCTGCATAGGCACTTCGCTCCCCCTAATTAGTTTTCTTAATGAGCTTGACCTGGTCCATTTGGGTAACACTTTATTAGTAGGGCCTCCATAACACAACCTACACTGGGCTTCGACAAGCATTACGTAATTCATTTTTCGGTAAAGAAATTGATTTAAATCTTTTATAAAGCAAAAGGCTTATGCCAAAACTTGTGAGGTCAAATTAAAGCTTTTAAAAAGAGAGGGGTCTTCTCTTTTTAAAAGCTTTAATTTTACCTCACAAGTTTTTATTATTATGGCAGGACTGTCGTAGCTCTATTTTTTCATCCTTATCTTGCAAGTTATTACTTTGTTTTTACGAACTGAAGAACCTGTGAACCTTTGGGAAGTGTTTTTACTGTATCTCCTTCATATAACAGCATAGAAGTGGTGGTCCATTTGCATTCAGAACTATGAAGCACCATTTCAAAATAAACTTTACTAAACGTCAGCCAAATGAATTATTTTTATGCTCTCAAACTAAAGTGCACTATGAAGCACCTTCTACAACTTCAGGAGCAAAATGAATGGAAATGAAATGGATACTTCATAGAAGATCTCTAGGCTTCATGAATGTGCTGTAAGTAAAATAATTGATAACTTGCTAAATAAAAATAAAACATTTACAGTAACAATCTTGACCCATATTGATTATTAAGGCCTCTTCTCTCCTTCATGTAAAAGTCATAATAAATATAACATCTAGTGTCACCTCATGAGTTTTGACATATGGTAAGCCTTTTATAAATCTTCCACCATTGATTTACCAGAGATCTATGCAATGCTTATAAAATCCTTCAAATAAAGCGTTACCTACCTGATGATGTTAGGCTTCAGCATATTTGCACATAATTTATAATAAATGGTATTCCAGTAGTTTTCAAACCCTCAAGTCAGAGATCACACATGTGGTGCACTTAAGAAATCAAAGGACTTTAAACAGACCCACACAGCCACACTATACGTTGAACTGTTTAATTAGCCTTCAAAGAGGATTAAGAAGGACTAATGAAGAAGGACTAATAAAAAAGGACTCATGACATATACACATGGCAGGCATAATGCATATAAATCTTTTTAAAAGATATAAAGAAAGACATACAACAAAAAAAAACAAAAAAAGGTGGCTGCATTTCATTCCTATTATGGATTTTATATAACCATTAAGTGCATGTCTTGCAAAGGTGATCCTCCATAGTTTCAAAATACACTGAGAACTGAACTTGAAGCTGCAGGAGCGAAGTGAAGTAAAAAAAAAAAAAAAAAGCAGGCCGTTGTAATAGAGGAGAATGATTCATGACGCTAGCTCATAGATTTGGATTAGGATGAATTAACTCATTCCCTTAAGTGGATTCCCTCCACTCCCACAGTGCACGGAAACAAATACAGTCTGTGTGTCTAATGACTGAGATCGCGGCTCACACGGTTCTCTTATGCTTCTAATCTATAATTTCCATACTTCAGTGGAATGCATGGGGAAAAAAAGATGGTGCCCTCAATGTTCAGAGACTGATGTGTGCTTAAAGAAACCAACACACATATACAAATACGTAGAGAAACAATATGATTCTAAAATATGAATTTTCCCCGCTTTAGAAGTATTGACACACCCCTAACATTCCCATAATTCTCCAATATCTTCCCTCTTATGGCAGCTTTAACGCCAGTCAGTTTTCCCCTTTTGAATTTAACCACATATTCCTAAGGGGACCTGCTTCACTACTGCACTGATATTAGAGGTCAAAGGTTGCACCTTGCCCACCCCTTGCCTGGGAGGAGATTTAAAGGGGAGCAAACATGCCCGCAGGAGGACTAAATGACCTTGTTTGTCATTTAACAAGGACAGAAGGGACAGAGGGAGCGAGGGAGGGAGGGATGGAGAGAGGGAGGGACGGACGGAAAAGGAGTAAAGAATTGTAATTCATTGTGACAATCAGGCGGTCCGTTGCTATGGTGACAACGACAACGCACCAGTCCCCATGGCGACACGACGACCCAGAGCTGCTTTCTCCAACCTGCAGGACTGTGTTAACTTTTTTAAAATTTAAGACACCTCTAATCTGTAATGATTAACCCTCCTTTTTTGTTCACTATTTAGAAATGAATGTACTGCTGGCTCCTATCTTTTTGGTTTTATAGCAATACAATTGTTAAATGTATTTTGAAATACCCAGTATACTATATCTTCATCTAATTTTCTATTAATAATATAAACAACATTCATGTGAATAGACATGCAAAAGCCCTTCACATCCTAAGGTTCCCCCTGATGGCAGGTGTTTGTGCACAAGTGTGAGTGAAATTAAGGGATGACATTTTTTTACATTTTTATTTCACCTTGTTAATCGCAGGTCAAAAGGCCCTGAACATAATATCTGTAAAATAAATATGATTCTTTAAAAAATTATTGTTGAGGTTTGTTAGAGTGATTTACCCAGGCCATAAAGTTCCAGGTTGGAAAAATAATTTGCAGTATTTTTCTTAGTAAATTTTTTTTTAAATAGGCCATTTTGCCACAAACAGAAAATAATGGTTAGATGATGATGAACAGATGATGCTCGGACACACACCAGAGTTGGAGTTCATTGTCACGGGCACGCCGCCCGTGACGTGTATATCCGTCTAGTCTCGCCCTGTGTATTATGTTAAGTGATCCCACCTGTATGTCGTTTGTCAGTGTAATCAGTGTATGTATTTAAGCCCTCGTGTCCCTGTCCAGTATGTTGGTTAATGTCCCCTGTCATGCTGAATGTTGGATGTCATGTTGTTAGTAGTGTGTGTAGTATATGTTTAGTTTAAAGCCAAATAAATGACTGTGATGTTACTCAGCGGCTTCATGTCTGTGTCCATTGCCCGCAACCCAGAAGAGCGTGACATTCATACAAACAAATTCATAACAATAGTGAGAACCACTTAGACATAACCTTAACCATTCATAACTTTTCATACAGATTGGCTTGTGTAAAATCCTAATGCAAACACATCGGACGACAACATGAGACTGATACATGGGGAGACTTAAAGGGTAGACAAACGAGGAACAGCTGGTTACAATCAACAAGATGAGACAGGGCGGACTAGACACACATACACACACACGTGCTAAGCACGCAGAGGCCGCTGCCGTGGCAACCGGCCCAAGAGGTCACGCGCCCCGCCTTGCTCTGCACCACCACAGGCAGTCCAGGGGAGGCCTTGGGCCCGTGGGCCCAATGTTCATGTCCGAGTGGTGGCCCGGAGGCCGGACCCGCACTGGGGACCGACCACCCCCAGCGCAGCCAGGGAGCGGAGCGATAACGAGCTCCGCCGTGGCAGGACGCAGAGTGCCATCATCCCCGAAGCCCAGGGGCGGAGTGATGACGTCCTCGGTGGGGGCTGAAAGCAGGACGGCGTCATCGTCCCCGAAGTCCGGGGTCGGAGCGATGACGTCTGCCCGGTCAGGGGGCAGAGCAACCTCCCCGGCCCTCGGCGGTGCTCCCCCCGAGATGGTGAGCTTCCTAAGGAGCTCCGCTAGCCGGTCCAGCGCTGCGTCGGACACCCGGGGGCCGCCCTCCACAGTGTCTGGGAAACCTGCCACGCCTCTTGCAGCGTCCGGGCATTCTGCCATGCCTCCCGCAACATCAGGGCATTCGGCCATGCCTCCCGTGGCATCAGGGCATTTGGCCATGCCTTCCGTGGCGTTTGGGACGGCCTCGGCGGCCATCCACAGCCCCCCCCCAGAAGAATCCAGCGGACTTTCCCTCTCCACTCCTGGTCTGGGCTGGGTCGGAGCCGAGCGGCTTCTGTGGCTGGCTCCGAGGGCATCGGCAAGGACGCACAACTGGAGGAGTCTCGGGGGGTGCGATTAGACGGCTGTGGACCGACGGCTGTGACCTCCACTGCAGTGGAGCTCCATGGCAGTCAGGATGTTGAGCCGCGCCTGCCTCTCCTCGCTCTCCTGGCGGACCAGGGCCCAGCCCTCTGCTTCCCCGGGGGCGATGGGCCACTCACCCGCGCATTTCAGCGCCACGAACGGGGCAAGGTCCTCCAGCCAGCACTGATGCTTCGCGAGCTCAGCCTGGATCTCCTCCAGGCTGGCCGGCTCTCCGGGGTAGGGCGCCTTCCACCGCCAGCTGGCTCGGTACCGCAATGCATCCCTCTGATTCCTTCTCCTACTTTGCACGTGACGTAACTGACACAATCATGCTTTGTAAATCACCCGCAACACACCCACTATTTGCACACGCAATTTATCTTATTGCACACGCAAATTAGCGCTCGTTATTTGAGATCTCAGTAAATCAGGGTTTATGTCTTTTGTACATTTAGTATGTTTGTAATTACATAACTACGCCATAAGGTCCATGGTTGTACCTTAAATAATTTAAAAAAATACACCACATTAACTTTCTCAGGTAAAAGACACATACCGAAGGTACAAAAAATATGCCAATGATAGAAGCCCCCCAGTGACAAGCAATTGTACAGTTTAGGTACTTATTCTGAATTCATCATTGGTGGATAAAAACAACCTTATGAATTGCTGAATGTAAACAAAGTCAATGTAATGTCAATTATTCTATTACTTCTATTACTTTCTACATCAAGTGTGAGTAACTGATCCTTTACTAAGATCCAAAACCTATAAATATAATCTAATTAAAACAAATACTTAATAAGCAACACAGCAAGGTCAAAGAACAAAAGCAGTGGCCTTCTCTCTCTTTCCTCCCTCTCTCTCTGGAGTCATAGAGTTGGAAATGACTGGATAAGTCATAAACTTTGACTTACTGCAGTAAAACTATTTCACCCAGGACCAATCAAACTGTTGCAAAGCCTGAGGAAACCAAGAGATGAGCACTGAGGGGATTGCATCAAAAGTTCAATTAACAATAAAACTGGGGCCAAGGCCACCTACTGACTCCATTTCACTTTTTGTTAGCGCTCTCCTTCCCTAATTATCTCTCCTCCTCCTCCTCTAATGATCTCTAACCTCCATCTATGCGACATTTCTCACCCGGCACCCTTCAGATGCCTTTCCTGCACATATTCTTATCTCTCTCTCTTTCCTTGTTTTATTCCTCCTCCAACCCAGATTCTTACCCTCGGGCGATTAAGGAAAAACCTTGGCATCCCTCTCATAAGGTATACTCAGGAATCAGCCTGAAGGAAGAAGCAAGCTAAGGACCTTTATAACCTTGTGAGTGTACACTGATTATTTAAAAGTGTTAATTGAGCAGGATGAGTTATCAGGGAATGGCACGGTGGAGTTATTCGTCAAGGGCACATTGAAGGGAGATACAGGGCCGTTCAACAGCTACAGCCAGGCTGAGAGAGAGGGAAAGGGAAAGAAAGAGGGAATTACAATTACCTTTTCAGCATGGACACTCCTGTGGGGATCATATCAAGCCCGCTAAAAATAGCCAGATCTAGAATTCAGGTTAGAGCGACGGACCCTGCGAGCTCGTAATCGTCAGGGACCATGAATAAGAGCGCTGAAGAGAGCGAGGCAGTTGGAACCTTGGCACAGACATGGAACCCTGTAGGGACGGCTAATAGATTGACGCCACTATTAGCAGGATAGGAAAATAAGCCAGGCCACGCTTGACAGCCCAAACAGTGTATGTGTGCCATGTGCCAGCCGCATCTCAATTATCCATGGGCTGTACATACATGACAGGTTAATGCATAGGCAAGGGCATTGCATTTGAATAATGCATTGACCCTGAAGCATCAGTAGTTTTAACCTTCATGTTCTGTGAATCTAAGCAATTTTGTATCAATGTAATTGTAAAATTTAATTTAAAAACACCCAATATATATCACCTCCATCTCAATTATTAGCAACATAAACAATATTCATAGAAATTCACACAAAAAAAACCTTGCTTGGATATCGTTCTGATGGTAGGTTTGTGCACAGGTAGGAGTGTGAATAAGAGATGGAGGAAATGTGGTAGCATCTAAAATCTACAAACCTTTGTGTTTCACATTTATTTCACCTGGTTCCTCTCAGGTCAACATGAGCTGATCACAATCTGTGTAAAATAAATATGATCTTTAAAACTGATTGGTCATGTTCATTAGAGAAACTGAGGCAATGCAGTTTCATGTTATGAAAAATTATTTTTGTGCTTTTCCACTAATAAAGAAGTATGACAGAATATTAGGGATGGGGGATTAATCGATTTTTAGATGCATTTTTTTTTTTTATGATTCTGCATCTTTTTTTTTTTGTACTAAACCACGAAAAGTGAAAATTGTGTGACTTTCTTCAGCAAAGTAAACCCCGAGGAGGCAACTTTATAATTTTGTTATCAACTTTAATGTTTCAAATTCTTTTTTAATTTATTTACCCACAGTAATATTTTCTTGTCACTGATACTAAGCTCGATTTTGCATTTCTTACGGCACCTGGGATCCACATAAGAACCTGTCATCTTCAACTCTTTACACAAAAATAATTTTTTTATTGAGGCACCTGCGACGCACAGTTAGGCTGAGCCCCAAATGACTTCCTATTCACTATATATGCTCAATACATATGGTATAACATAATGGTGTCGTAGACCCTAAGTAGTGCACTATGTTCCCAATAGAACACCATTTTCATCCACGTAAAAAGAGTGACTGCAGTAAGTGTGTTGTTAATTATTTACATGTAATATCACATTTAGAACACATACTTTGTTCATTTTTATATTTAATTAGAAAATTGGTAATTATTTTAAAAAACATAGGTATGGAAGCCAGCCATAATTATCATCTATTTATTTAGAGCCCTTTTCATACATCAAGGGACACGAGAGTAATTTGGCCAAAAGGTTTAGGGCACACATGTTCCGATAGACTTACTTAACGTGGGACCATAAACATTTAAATGTGTATTTTTTTGCCTTTGAATATGTAAAAATAAAAAAAACTCAAATTATGGGCTAAAAGCTGTAAGAGGTCATACTGGACAAAAATCATACTGTAGGCTATAGAAATGCATTAAGAATCATTTTATAATCGTACCTTAGCACCCTGGATCTAATTTGAACCAACTTGTTCCCACCCTTACAAAATATTACTGTCTTAGTAGAGAAAAGGACCAGAAAAAGATCAACATAGTTTCTCCATTGCAAATTTGTAAGAATTCGTACAAGCCAGTGCATATGAATAGTTGTGGTTAAGGTTATTAACTATAGCTTTTCTTACGACTTCATTCAAATTAAATCCAATAAAATCGCTTGACAGAATTCATACGACTGTTGTGTGAAATTGAGTTGGACAGAACTGACAACTGAAGAGCGCAAGGGTGTGATGTTTAAGCCTGTCGGTAAATAGGGACACTGAGAAAGTAAAGGGCAGACTGGCTGTGTTTTGAAAAGGCCAAATAGGGAATGGCACAGGAAGAGGTTATGACAAGGGTCATAATGTCCACCATAAGGGCCACCATGTGTCTGCCTGGTATGAACCCGAATTGTGCTGAGAAGCAAATCTCAAAAGCATGGCTTTTAATGAGAAAATGGGCCATCCTAGGAGCAAGGTCTAGGATCGGGCTGATGGGTATTGGTATCGCTTTTTTACTGGTCAGTCATTTTTCCCTCTTCTTTGTCCATCCACCCTTTTCACCACCAAATGTTTGTCCCCATCTCTATTCTTTTAATCCTTTAATAAACCAGATGAGTCAGATATTACTCTAATTTGCAAGGAAAAAGCCCTGGCCAAGATGAAAAACAAGTAGTGACAGACAACTAAACACAATTAACACTGTTTTACATTTGTAAATCAGTAAGTGGAATAAGAATTTGTGATTTAAGCCTTCCTCATAAAGAACCTAATTAACGAAACCCTCATCATGGTAAACACTGACATTCACACAAACAACCAAGTGGTACCTCGAGAGTCCTTTATTTCCCTCTAAGACTGTGAAGACGCTGATGGAGCCATGTGAGACGTCCAGGATAATTACACTTTGCTTAAACTAAGTTAAACTCTTAATTATAGAAGTAGATTGAGTGTGAGATGCGTCAAGTGGAATTCCCATAGCTGAATCGAGCATTTTGAGATACTGACAGCAAACATTTGGTGCTATTTGGATGATGGAAAATTGCTCAAAACTGTAGAAACTCCTCCAAATGTGGAACTCCGTTGTTAGCCAGAATAGTTCAAGCTTGGAGAGCATTTTATATTACAAAGCCATTGCCAGGTAAAAAGATACACAGGTGTTGTGACTATGACCATTGAACCAGAAGACAAATTAAGTCCTCAAGTGTAGAAAAAATATAAAAAAATGTTGACAAACTGTGATTGAACGATCAAGTGATTCATTCTGCTTTCTTAGCCCCCTCTCTTTGACCATGTGCCCCTCAATATCTCAGACTCATCTCAGTTCTGTGTGCAGCCCACGCAGGTCACTCAAGTGGGCAATTCAAAGTCACCATTTCAAGGAAATCTTGCTCTTCATGGCCCATCGACTAATTGGAAGTGGCAGGCTTCTCTTATGGGGAGCCACCAAGACTTTTAGTGCTTTTGAACACGTCGTCCCTGGTGGATAGCACTGTCGTGCATTGGGGTTTTTTTCCGGCAAGTATAGGACAATGAACCAAGACTCAAAATTCACATCCAACACACACAAACACACCCCAACCACACAAGGTTGTTTGGAGTTGTGTAAAGGTCACCGGCTTTCTCATGCAAGGGTGTATTAAGACACCCTTAAGACACCATTTATATACTACATTTACGTAGTAAATTGCTTAATATTTTCTCTTTAATATTCCCAATACAGCTGGCGGCAGTAGCTATTGTCAAATCTTGCCATCGTGATGTAAATCATATTTGCTGCTTTGCACATATCACTTCACACTTTGCTTCACAGCATTGTTTAAAAATGAAGCACCATGTTAATGTTCATACAAATTTTACCAAAAGATCGATTTGCAATGTCCAGTTTGTCCTCTTTAACAAGCTTAGCACTCTGGGCTACAGAGAAAATGGACTAAAATTCAAAACTGGGTTTGTTGAGAAACACTTAATGAAGACAAACAGCTAATTTCTCAGTAGTTAATGTGAGACAGTCTTATACGCTACATACAATTTATTTTACATCAAACAAAAAATATGTTTTGAAGCAAAAAGACACAGTGGTTTGAGTTCGTACTCAGCGGTGTCTGGAAGCTTCCAAACAGAACTCCTAATCACTGTGTCTTTAGTTCTGAGACCTCCCCCTGTCTGTAATTGATCCAAATATCACAAGGTTGCTGGCGTCACCGCACAGAGCTGTAGTTCGATTCCCAGTTCCTTTGTTTGCAGCAGAATGAACACGTTCGATGGAAAACTCAGTCTTACCACTAACCTTTTTTCTTTGCAAAATAAACCAACACTACAACTAACATCTCTCTCTCTGCCACATTCGTGCGTCTTTCACCGCCACCACTGCTAGTATTTGTTTACATCAAACATCTACACACAATAGCCCATAATGACAAAGTGAAAGCAGGTTGTTAGAAAATATGCAATGTTATTTTACTG
>JAOUQW010028895.1:0-10426 GCA_028565825.1 Olivaichthys viedmensis
GGATGACTCCTCTGACCATATCACTTTTTCCACATCTCTGTAGACCAGTGCTTATAGTTTTTGCACCACTGAACTCTGAAATGTGTTTTTGTCATTGAAATGAGAGGTTTATGTACTGCAACTCTACTATAA
This sequence comes from Olivaichthys viedmensis, assembly GCA_028565825.1. Lineage (NCBI taxonomy): Eukaryota > Metazoa > Chordata > Actinopteri > Siluriformes > Diplomystidae > Olivaichthys > Olivaichthys viedmensis. The sequence continues at coordinate 133 of JAOUQW010028895.1, forward strand.
TATCCCTCTTTATGTAGTTGTCGACGGACTGTTCTTGCTGACAGTCTGATCCTGTCCTGCATGGATATTATCAGTCACCTAAAGAACAGTTGCTCTTCTGTTTTTCCTTACATATCACACTAAGGCACGATCATCACGGTCACTGAATGTGGGCTTTTGACCACAATTTCCTCATTCCCTATTTTTCCCTATTTACTGTCTTTTCCATAGAACTAAATGCAGATGTCACTTTCGTCACTGTTCCTATTGAAACACTAGCCAGTCGACCAGGCTTTGTGACTGAATCTCCTGCCATCCGTGCTTCAATAATGAACCCTCTTTTAAAGTCACTTAGATCTTTTCCTCTTACCATCTTGATCCAAAATCAAGGTCAGCTGGGCCTGCTCAGCATTTCTATACATGCCACAGAGCTTGGTAGGATGTTAATTGCTTAGTTGTATCATGAAGTACGCCTATCTGGAAGCCTCTGCACGCATGTTTCTCCACTCATTTATTCACGTTTTTCCTTTAATTTGTTACCCGTCTGTTCATACAGGGGGTAGACAATTTTCCGTCAAGGACCTAATAAGGAGTAGAGCCATCCTTTTCCTCCAGAATAGCTTCAATCCTTCTTGGAATGCTGTCATACAAGTCCTGAATGGTTTGTGGTGGGATGTTGGACCATTCTTCCAGTTCTGTGAGGGATTAAGGTGGTAGCTGCACTACAGAACTTCCCATAAAGGTTTAATGATGTAAAAATTTAGAAGTAGTAAAAATTGCAGCATGGTACACAAAGTAACAGGATGTTTCAGATAAAAGTCCTTCATCAGATGTGCAAGAAAAGTGCTTCTGAATCTGTAGGAGGTGAAACCAGTAGATATTCCAAATGGATGATGAAATTATTGTTGTTGTCAAAACATGACATTTAGTATTGTTTTAGATATATCACTAAATAGCAGTAAGACACCACAAGGATACATCCAGAAAGTGGTGAAGGACTTTTGTCTGAAACATCCTGTTTCTCTTCTACAGAACAACTGTTTTGTTTGATTGCTAATGTCAATGAAGGCACAAAGACGCTGATAAGGAAACAATTACAAAACAGGTGCAATACCTCTACAATTACTAAGTTTTTTTAGACTTGATTCCTTCAGTTTTCCCTCACGACTGTGTTTGGAATTACATTAATCACTGGATGCTGGAAAGCCAGTTGTGAGGAACCCACCTTACACTGCCAAAGCAGGTCTGCCTGTTTTTCAGAGTGAAGCTCAGTCATTTTTACAGGTCTGACCCAGTTTGGGCTGTTGATGAGTTATGTCTTTTCTTTAATGACATACCACACATTGCTCAAACGGATGTTTGCAATCATGCGGCTCGTCTGTTTCGATATACTTGAATGAATGCTTGTCTTGGAAGCAGTGGGCCTTCTTTCCCACAGGAAACATTATAATGGTGTTCATTAATTTGTTTTACTCACTCAGAGGACACAGGCTTCGATTGCTTTCCATTTTCTAACTAATAAAAAGGCGTCATCATGTAGCAGTAGATGATGATTTACTGTGTATGTAAAGGGAATTGCTTTATACAAACTAATCAAACCGTACCAGTACACCTAGGGTTTAGACAATCCAATTTTTGTGTATGTGAATACCTTGGTGTAAGCAGCAGAGGGCTGGAACAAACATTCGTCAATATGTCAGAGCACTTATCAGATACAGACACGTGGAAAACTGTGTTATTAATCAAAGTCTGCAACTGCAGCAGATTATTTCAACGCCCCCCTCACACTCACTCTCTCATGTCATGGGAGAAGGCAAGCAACAGGACTTTTCTTTTGCTGCATCCTTTTGCGTCAGGTTTGGTAAATCTTTTTTGGTTCCTCTTTAATTACAAAGGTGTGAATAAGGAAAAAAAGCTTTTAGTGCATTGTTCAGGATAAAATTTGCTGTCACAGTGCAATCCATAATTGGACAGTGACATTTTCGTTGTTTTGTAATTCAACACATTGAGATTTTAAATGAATCAAGAACTATGCAAGTGTGCAGAATGCAAGCTTTAATTCAAAGGTATTTACATTTATTTGGATGAACCATATAGAAATCACATTTCTTTTTATATTTCTTATTTCAGGGGACCATAAGCAAGTGGACAGTCATGGCGGGACGGAGGACACAGGCGATATGTTGAACAGCTTAGTTCAACATATAAACATTTATTTAACACTAACTAACAAACAAACTACACACAGCGTGACATCAAGCATCGAACGACAACGTAGGACAGACACACAAGGGTATTTATACTTTCACTAATGAGGGGTCAAAAAGGGAACAGGTGGATACAATAATCATGAGACAGGAATTAACAAATGTCAACAAAAGGCGCTTGTCGCTCATCGCTCTAGTGACTGCCACGCACAGTCACGTGCACCACAGCGCGAGGTGGCGTGCATGTGACAATCCTCAGTTGTTTCTTGGTTAGCTGTTACACCATAAGTTCATTAGCAGGAGAGACACAAAAGATGTAGAGGTGGTTATAGATGTGGCATTTGTATCTGTTGCTTTCAAATTGTTGAATAGATCAAGAACACTATGCTGGATGTAGATTCATGGTGTCTAAAGAAGCAGTGGCATGTCCAGATTAATTTTGGAGGGAGGCCCAGGAGTGGAACTGAATTAGCCATGAGTAATAAAATGTGACTTTTATGTTGGTAATATGACAAGGTTATATAACGTTTTCAACAACCTGTAATGCAGAATTCTTATGATCTTAGATGCCAGCAAATCTCAGAACAAGCAGACATTTAGGCTGTAAATGCATTGTTAGTTTCAAACTTACTAGGATATTTTAAAGTTACAACTTATATTTGGATTTCCTTTGAGGTACGTAGAAGGGAAAAATGTTGGGGTTACACCAGCATGCAGGAATATACCTAACGTTGATGTGCCAATGGTCTTAGCAGTTGTTTTACCTAGATGTAAAAATAAAATTAGCTTGCAAACTCAGCCCATTCATTTCCGATGAGAGTGCGGCAAAATCTGGCCCACTGTGCGGCACCAAAAGTTCAGCAGAGCTTAACTTTATGCAAATCAGTGCATTCACCACACTGTGTTTAGCCAATCAAGTGATGGCTTCACAAACTTGTCTTAACCTCATGTAAATATCCTATAAACGCCCAAGCAAGCAGAAAGAGGCGGCATGCGGCGACATAATGTGCAAGTGGGCTCATAGCATCAGTTCTACGATTGACCACCTAATAACCTAATAACAGCTTCAGTAGGGGGACATCTGTGGTGTCCAACCTAAACACATCCCTGAAAAGAATAATACACCAGTATTAGTTTTTATACAATGTGTAAACCAAAGGTAAGCCTTAATGACCAAGTTATAGTTTGCTAAAAAGTACATAAAGAAGTCTGTAGAGTAATGTACCAAGGTCTTATGGACAGAGTGATGGAATAAGATAGCATACCATCATCTACTGAAAAATGGTGGCATGCGCATGTGTGGCTGCCAGTGGAGCTAGCTGCCTTGTATTCATTGATGATTGATAATACAAATTTGGTAATTTGACAAGGTTACATAACATTTTCAACAACCTGAGATGCAGAATTCTCATGATCTGAATTGTAACATTGATTCCACATGGCAGCAGCAGGATGAATTTGGAAGCATACAGAAGTATCTAACCCGCACAGAGCCAACCAAATATCTCCAAGGTCTTTGGATGGAACATCACCCCGCTCCACTTCTCAGATCATCACTTTGTGTCTTTCACTTTTGCCCTCCCCACCCTCCCTGTCATTAACCCCTCATACTCCTCCCCCACTTGATGCAAGGAATTCCTCCTTAGCTTCTAGCACCCTATCAGTCTTATCACACCCCGACTTCTTCTCTTCTCTACCACTTGCATCAGCCACCAATACTTTCCTCTCCTTACTTTCTTCATCAATTAACCTCCTCTGCCCTCTGTCTTCCAAATCAAGAAAGTCTTCTCGCCCCGCTCCTTGGCTGTTAGATGTGCTTCGCAGCAATCGGCGAGAATTAAGAGCAGCTGAAAGAAAGTGCAAAAAATCACAACTTGACTCTGATCTCTCATACGGCTCTCTTCTATCAAAGTTCTCCTCTGATGTGACTGCTGCCTAGACATCCTACTACAAGGCAAAGCTAGAAGCATCTGCATCTGATTCACGCAAGCTCCATAACATTATTTCTTCACTTCACAGTTGTCTCACTTCCTTACCCAGACTTCAGGACCCTAACAAGTCTAGTTTTAAAGCAGTGAATTCCACAGAAACTGCCCTTGTGGCTGTTACTGAGAATCTTCACTCCAAGCCAAACTATCATCGGTCCTGATCCTTCTTGATCTCTCAGCAGCCTTTGATACAGTCAATCACAAGACCCTCCTGTCCATCCTCACGAGCTTTGGAATTAGGGCCCAGCATGGCGGCGGTTTGATTCCTACCTGAAAGGATGGTCATATCAGATCACTTGGGGGGGATCATCATCTGCTCAATGCAGACTCTCCACTGGAGTCCCAAGACATTCCAACACTCATGTTTCTGCGCGTATCTCTGCATGTCTGGTGGACATCTCATCATGGATGGCAGCTCATCACCTGAAATTAAATCCCAGCAAGACTTGAGCTGCTATATATCCCTGGAGATGCATCCCCACTTCAAGATCTTGCCATCTCCCTGGAGAACTCTATGATCACGCCATCAGACAACGCAAGAAACCCTGGGGTGCTTGTGGACAACCAGCTATCATTCTCAGGCTACTATTGTTAACCTAATTTGGTCATGCAAGTTTCTATTTTTCTGGTGCTGCCTGCATCAGATTTAAAACACGAATGCTGGTCTACTAAGCCATAAACGGACCAGCTACAATATAACTATAAACAACCAAATGTTTCTCTGACTGCCTCCCCGTGTTTGATTCTGGATTGGATTTATTGACTACCACACCTGCCTGATGTATGCCAGATTTACTAATTGTGATCATTCCAAACAGGCTATTTTGGTTCTTCGAATACACCTGAGAACTGGATTAGTATAGCCGAATTGAGTTGTCTGAGATAACTTTGCGTTTCCGTGTTGACTGCAAAGGGTAGACGTATCGAGACTGAAAAACCATGATCATCGAGTCAACAAGAACGGCTAATGAGAATGGTACGGAGGCCTGGAGATGCCATTAAAAGTTTTTTTTGTTCTTGCACACAATGTAGTAAAACATGCACATGATTTAGTTTAATGTGGCTACAGGATACTAAATCGAGGTCAGGAAATCATAATGTTTGCACAAGATTTAGCTACTTTGGATCCCCATGACACTGGGACAGGATTGCCCCTATGCCACTCTCAGAAGCATCCACTTTGACAACAAATGGTAATGAGGGGTCTGGGTGAAGAAGGATGGGGGCACTGGTGAAGCGCTCCTTCAGAACTTGGAATGCACTTCATTCCATTTGAAGTTCTTGGGTTTTCCCTTGAAGAGTGTGGTGGTAGGGGCAGTCACGGAACTAAAACCCTGAATGAACCTTCTATAAAAGTTGGTGAATCCTAAGAACCACTGAAGTTTCTTAATGCTGCGGGGTTGGGGCCATGCAGTTGCTACCGACATGCGGTTATATCCATCTTTACCCCTTTTGAGTCCAGGATGTAGCCGGGAAAAGCCACTGAAGGTTTATGGAATTCACATTTCTCAAGCATTTTTACAATTTTCCAGATCCGATGTGCGGACAGGAAACCCTGTCCGCACATCGCCTGACCCAACGCCCGTCCACCGACTCAGAGATTGCCAAACCCCCTGGTCCTTTCGGACACCTGCCTTCTCCCAAACAGCCCGCACCTGCATCCACCTCGCCTACACTGTGACAAAGAGCCAGTTACTGTAGGGCCTTTTGCCGGTCCATTCTGTATTTAAAGAAAACTCTTATACTTTCATCATTAAACCAGACTGGATACTTTAAATATAATTAATAAATAAAGTTTATTATTATTACATAAAAGCATTATTTGAGGCACAAAAACAGAAAAATCTCTATTTAAATCATATTAATGTATACTGCATTTAAATCGATTTTTTTTTCTTTATACACTAGCATTTAATAGTTTGGAATCCCTGGTCATATTTTATGAATAGTCATTATTCTATTCACTAAACTCCTATACAATGTAGTGGATCTAATATATCTAATTTAAACTTTAAAAATATATTTTTTTAGGTTTTGTTTGGTATTTAAGGTATTTTGGGAAAAAGTTATTTAAAAGTCATATGATAAAAATGTAATGCTGAAGGAGAAATTACTATAGATAGATAATTCCAGTATATTATTTAAGTATCCAATTCAAGATTTTATCACTGCTTTCCAAAAAAAAAGGCATTCTGGATATTAATTTTTATATTAACATCATTCTTGATGCTATAAAACTTTAATAGTCATTTTGGGGTCATGATTCTGGACACAATGTTTTACAGCTTTCTACAAATTATTTGAAACCTAAGAGCATAACACTATAATCATATTACAATCATTTTATAGATGTATCTTAAACAAAAGAAAGTTTATATTACTGAAAACATTGATTCCAAACTTTTGAACAGCGATTTCAAACTTTTAAACACTAGTGTATATCAAAGCTGTTTTGAAAGCTATTTAGAATTTGAGGGTTTTTTTTATCAGCTTCTCTCTGCTTGTCGCATTCTCAGAATCTGCTGCTGATTCGCTTATGAATGATGCGTCCCGTCCGGACTGCACCATTCATGAAAGAATTTCGTCCTTGGCCAACAGCTCATTCATTCTGAGTTGCTCAGAACATTTCTGTTACTCGTTTCTGCCGTGGCCCACCCCCCTGTAGATCCGTGACACAAGTTCAGGGATCGATAATGGATATGCTCTTCTGCGTGATGCTCCTGACAGGAGGTCTATGGCACAGTCACATTGCCGATGCTGAGGAAGGTAGAGGCCTTGGCTTTCCTGAAAATCTCAGCGAGATGTAGATAAGGAGCGGGAATCTGTACCTCCTTCTCGGTTTGTGGACTGTCAATCTGAGTGGTTCAGCATGAAAGGTAAATGCAAGAAATACTTTCAGTGCTCCAGGACGCGAGTTCTCCATTTCTTCATGGACGGGTTGTGAATGGCTAGCCAGAAGATACCTAGCACAATGGGATTATGGGGGGATTTATGGTTAGGGATATGGTGCTCTCATTTATTTTTCCACTCCATAGTGGACTTCAATCCAAGGCATAAATGCTCATTGGGTTCTTTACGAGTACCAACGGATTTCTCATCCAGGAAGTTTCTAGCTGCACCGGTGTCGATGAGAGCTGGAAAATATGCAGATTCGGAACACCAGGATAATCATACTGGTAGGGTGCACTTGCAGTTCTCTAACAAGGGTGTGACAGGAGAGCTCATCTGGGTAGTGGACATGCTCTTGGGTTGTGCAATGCATTCAGCGCGATAATGTCCCTTTTGTCTGCAGTACATTCAGAGACCTCCCTTGTGCTGTACTGTTTCTCCTCCGAGGACAACTTGTTTATGTCGCAGGAGTACATTTGGGGCTCTTGCATTTACCAGGAGATCTGTCGTACTTCTATGCCCCCCCCACACACACACACATATATGTACATTATTAGTTTTAATCATCAATAGGTTTTGTTATTCATCCTTCATTATTCAGTCGTGCCATTGCATCTCCAAATTCACAATATCCTGAGATAGCAGGACAATAGGATCTGGGGGAGGGTGCTGTTGCTCGAAACTACTTGGCTAGATTTTATTAGATTATGTACCTTTATTTATTAAGATTGAATTGTTAGTTTTATTGTACTCACATTGTAACTGTGTAGACAGTTTATAGCTAAAAATCCACTCAGAAATACTGCCAAGGTAGCTTGTGTTAGCTAGCAGGCTAGCATTAACTACCACTGAAGACTTCACTGCAGTGACTGCTCTGGCCATCTTGTCTGTTGCAATTTCTAAGTTATTAGAAGTTATATAGTAATTTTTCATGTATATGTAGCCGGTGGTAATTAAACCACACGGAACACAAAAATATTTTTAGGGTTCTTTCAACAAAACATTTACAAAATAAAGTGCTATAATTAAAATAACCCAATAAAATAGGGTAGTGGTCTCAGTTTCGATGAAAAGAAACACAGCAAACACTATTAACCACTTTTCACATTACTCTTACATGTAGAACATGAGTGATTTCTACAGAGAAACAGAACTCACTTGGTTTGTGTGTCCTCACACACCAGCTCACACATGACACACAGTCAGATTATACTTGTTTCCTAAAGACAGTTTTTTTAAACACTGTGAACTATATATAAACTCTGAATCTCAAAAAAAAAAAATCCATAATTTCCATAATGATTACAATACCATTTTGTGAATATTTCACAGTACTTCCTGGGATTAATCAACAATGTGCAAAAAAAAAACACCATTAGAACTACAGCACAATCCAAATCCATCTAGTGTAATTAACTCATCATCTAAGCTCAAAACATGATAAATATACTCACAGACACTCATGATTTCATATGTCATTTTTGAGCACCCAAATGATAAATCTGAACCTTTACTCCAATAAACACTCAAGGCACCCAAACCCCAGTCACAGCTCACATGCTCATCCTGCCCAGGCCGCTCTCTTCCAACTGGTTCATTGCACATGCTCACCAAGAGCCTTGGTCACACCAGAACTCCGCCCAGCTTTAAATACACCACTTGGCAACATATATTCATTGTTGTAAATTAGTGCTACTGCGCAAAGTTTGTTGAATTTCAAAAGTATTGACTACTGTCATGGATAGCTCATTCAATGTTAGTAAGCTTTCCCCTCAAAATGAATCGCCTCCTGATGTGATGAGTAAAGTATCGGTGACTCAGTACCATTTATAACTTTTTTACTGTGATATCTGTATTTATTGTTGTAGTGTTATTGTGAAAAATCTGTCAGATATATAAGGTTCTTCACGAAGCGTGTTTTTAGTAAAATTATTATATTTGGAGTGACTCAATATTATTTAATAGGGTCTGATTTAAACAACTGACTCCATTTTGTTTTTGTTTTTTTGAGACCATGAGTTGGAGAAAGCAGCTGACTGCTGTTGAATTCAGGACCTGAAACCAATCGTATGTACTGCCTGTTGTCCATTAGGTCGGACTGTGTTATTGAATACATAATCACTGAATAAATCATTTGCAATGTAAATATGTGTACATAATGGAGTCTTACATCATTTAAATTATGTAAAGATTGTTGACTTTTTGAATGTGTTTTACAGACCTCTACATTTATCAGTGTTATACATAACCTGCATTTTATCTGAAATTTCTTCAAATGAATTGATGCTTGCCATCTCATTGTAGGTTGTTGTATTCCTATTTTTTGACAAAATTTTCCACTTCCTGCCAGAAATACGGCCCACTCATCTTAGGAGCCCAGGTAAAAATGTTGCTGGTTATGGAGTTATAGTCAGCTCCAGAATTCTTGGCACCCTTGGTAAAGATGGTTAAAAGAAGGTTTTAAAAATGTCTTTGTGGTTAATTATCTTAATCTCACACTAAAAATATGAGAGAAATCTAACCTTTAATTGAAGTACATTTATTCTAAGAAAATAACCAATTATCCAATTTTTTAAACAAAACCACATGTGTCACAATGTGTCACATGTGGCACCCTTAAAAATTCTTATGAACAAAATGTAAACTGAATCATGTTCCCATTTATATTTTACTTTTTTAAGTTTACCTGAGTGTTTAGGAACTCTTAAGTGGCCATCCATGACTGTTTCACTGAGGCCAAATTCCCTTAGTCATTCATCAATATAGGGAAGATTAGAGAATACACAAATTAAATAAGACAAAAGTGACCTTCATAAATGAGGCAATGGCTATATAAAATAGCTACACACCTGAAAATGCCCATATCCACTGTTATGGCAATAATTAAGAAGTTTAAAACAACCAGAGCTGTGTATTTTGGCTCCACGCACAGTGAGCAGGATGGTTAGAAGATTGTAGCATTTTGGGGTCAACAAGTCTCCAAATCTAAATTTCACACCACCTCCATGCCAACAAACTATTTGGAAGGTGTGCCCTTCATCTAACCACAAAAGTAAGCACATGGAGTTCGTTAGATGCTACTGGAGCTTTGACTGGAATCATGTTCTATGGTCAGATGACACAAAAATCGAGCATTGGGGAAACAAACAAAGTGGGTTTGGCGTAAAAAGAAGGATGGTTATACAGAAAATAACCTAATCCCCACTGTTAAGTATGGTGGAGGATCTGTGA
>JAOUQW010028896.1:0-10425 GCA_028565825.1 Olivaichthys viedmensis
TTTACTGCACCACTATGAGGCCCTTTAGGTCGTAATTCAAACTTGACATCTCTCTCACACACACACACACACAAACACACACACACACACACACACACACACACACACACACTTACTATCAAACTCACACACTTACTATCAAACTCTCATTGTGAGTATGAGAGTATGATTGTGTGTGAGAGTTTGATAGTAAGTGTGTGTTTGATAGCGAGTGTGAGAGTTTGATTGTGTGTGTGAGTTTGATATTGAGTGAGTTTGATAGTTTGCATGTGTGAGTTTATTAGTGCAAGTTTGATCGTGAGCTTGATCGTGTGAGTGAGAGCTTGATCGTGTGAGTGAGAGCTTGATCGTGTGAGTGAGTGTGAGAGTTTGATCGTGTGAGTGAGTTTGATCGTGTGAGTGAGAGTGTGAGAGTTTGATAGTGAGAGTGAGTTTGATAGTGTGAGATCGTGAGCGTGAGAGTGTGTGATCGTGAGTGTGAGTTTGATATTGAGTGTGAGAGAGAGAGCTTGATAGTGTGAGAGCGAGAGCTTGATATTGAGTGTGACTGATAGTGTGAGTGTTTGATAGTGTGAGTGTTTGATAGTGAGTGCGAGTTTGATAGGGTGATAGTGCGAGAGTGTGAGTGCGATAGTGTGAGAGTGTGATCGTGCGAGAGTGTGATCGTGCGAGAGTGTGATCGTGCGAGAGTGAGTTTGATCGTGCGAGAGCGAGAGTTTGATATTGAGTGTGACCGATAGGGTGAGACTTTGATATCGAGGGTGCGCCAGTGTTTGATAGTGCGAGGGTGCGCCAGTGTTTGATAGTGCGAGTGTGAGTTTGTGAGTGCGAGTGCGAGTTTGCGAGTGCGAGATGTCAAGTTTGATATTGTGAGTGTGAGATGTCAAGTTTGAATTACGGCCTAAAGGGCCTCTCATATACCACCACTACTATTACACTACATACCAGCCTAGAGCTAGGAATCAAACTCAATCAAAAACTCTCTGCAGGGCATTAGAACAGTGGTTCTCAACTAGTTTTGCATCCCGACCCACATTTATCAATTATCAAAAGCAGTTCAACTTTCTAACCTTTCTCATTTATTTTACAAAATGAATACTGCAGTAATGTTCTGTGCCTTCATGCACTAAAAATAGGAAACAAATGAAAGTGCAACAAGGGCTAAAAAAAAAAATGTTCAAACACACACGATTAAATATCTAAAACCGAAACATTGCTTTCGTAATCTTGACTAGAGACAGCAATAATATGGTAATATTCCTATATTGAATAACAGACCAGGCTCAGGCATTACATTTTTTTGATAATAATCCTTAACCTAACTTAGAGGATTCTGATGATACTAGACTACAATTACACAACTGTTATTTCAGCCATGTATGAAGAGTGTCAGTATTTAGACTTATGACCTTGCACTATTTCTCTCACGCACATGCACATGCACACACCTTACCTATAAATGGTTACATGGGGGGAAAGAGGTCTGTTGAGTTGAGAGTTTTTGGCCCAGAATTTGTCCATCTCCTCTTTTGCGGAGGTTCCCATGGGAACAGCACTGCATAAATACAACAGAAGAGCTGATATGTGTTGCAGTGACCCTTCATAAATTGCACAGCGATATAATTGATGCTAAACACACCATCACAAAACAAGTAACAGAGTATTATTGGCAGTAATATAGGCGCCAATATTTTCATATCACGATAACTGCCTAGCCTTTTACAAAGGTTTACACTATCATGACATTGTATTTTATAGTACAGTACTAAAATTATTGCTCAGTAAGAGCAGTCCCAAGTCACAGTTTAGTCCACCATTTTCAAACATGTAACGTGAATAGAACTATGAGAGTTTGTGATGCTGCCTTCAAATTTGTCCAACACCTTATGCTCCTCCCCTGAACACAGACATATTCTACACTGCCCTCCAGAATTATTGGCAACTTTTGTAAAAATTAGCAAAAATGATTGTATGAAATAAAAATTACACACAATAATTCAAATTTTTCACTCAAACAATCGGAGAAACTACTTACCTTTGCTCTAACAAAAGCATTCTGATAGGAATGATTTTCTTTTAATAATAGTATTTTCTCTCAGAAACATATGTGGCACAATTATTGACACCCCTAAGGAATATTTAAAATGAATGCAAACAAAATTGGCATCCTCGGAAAAAAATTATAGTACTTGTAAATTGCTCTCAGTGCCCAGGAACTCTGTTGTTGTCTTTGACCATCTCCTGTATTCCTGGGGTATAAAAGTGAGGTTGCACACATGGTGGTTCAGGACCTCTTGTAAAGATTGATAACATCATGAATTTCACCAAGTATCAGGATATTTTACCCTAAAACCTTGTTACCTCTACCTGGAGGTTAAGACTTAGCTGTAGATGGATCTTTCAACAAGACAATGACCCCAAATAAACATCCAAATCAACACAGAAATGGTTAAAGGAATAAAAAAATCAGTGTTTTGGGATAGCAATATCAGTCTCTGGATTTGAACCTTTGGTCTAAATTAAAGAGTACGATCCACATGCACAAACCAAAGAATATAAAGGCGCTTAAAATGGTCTGCATGAAGGAGTGGTCCAAGATCCATCGACAAGTGTCTCCAACCTTTTTTAAACATTACATGAAAAGACTATATGGTGTTATTCTCTCCAGGGAAGGCTTTTCTAAATATTAATAGGAAGGGTGCCGATCATTTTAAAAACAATGTTTTGAAGAAAAATTAGCACTACTTAAGAAAACCTATTGTGTTACAATAAACCTATACAACATTTCCATACTTTTAAGCTCATAATGTCACTCTTTACATGTGTTATTCTTTTTCATTAAGGGTGCCAATAATTCTGGAGGGCACTGTATATGACAATATTCTTCAATTTCTCAATATTGTACTTGGTGATTATCGCAATAGATCATGTAGCTGATTATCAGCACATGCCTACTACTCACCGGTTAGCTGGCTAACTCTTTGCAAACACTGTATTTTTAAGATACCTGTGCTTTGCAATGTTTACATTTCCAAGTCCACCATGTTTATATTTGCTTAATCTCTTAACTACTTAATCTGCTTCATCTGTTTTGATCTTTAGCACTCTCAGGTGACCGTAAGGCCTGTTTACCTTATTTAAAAGTAATCAAACTAAGTTAGCCAGATACAAGAAACAGGGCCCAGTAGTATAAATAAACACATGCACACATAATACTCACTGCCTACAGAGCACACCGAGTTGCAGCCGTGATGAACACAGACCCTGCCGGGCCACCGTCCTAGAGTACAGAGAAAGAACAAGTGAAATAAAATCAGCCATCAGAATGGACTTTAGTCGCAGTGGGGTTGTCATGAGTTAGCTACAGTGGCCAGTAAGTGCAAAACACATTAACAAACCAAAAAACGCAACAGCAAATCAGAAACACATGAACATGAACTCAAAACGGAAAGGATAGGTCCTTATTGAACATCACATGCTCGTAGCTGATTGGCTACAACGCGCATCAATTTGAAAGACTGCGAAAACGGAGAGCTGGAGGATGTTTACAGTAAGAGGAAATATGAGCCTAAATGATGCTTTTTACTGATGCTTTTATTTGTGCTTATTTTTATCAAAGGCATTGCATTCAAATGTTTCTTTAGATATGCTGTCAACTTTTCACAGCATTAATTTGAGTACATTTCCTCTTACTCTAAACATCCTCCAGCTCTCCGTTTCCCGCAGTCTCTCAGACTGATGTGCATTGTAGCCAATCAGCTACGAGCATGTGATGTTCAATAAGGACCTACCCTTTCCGTTTTGAGTTCAATGTAATTTTGGTTTTGCTGTTGTGTTTTTGGTTTGTTAATGGGTTTTGCACTTACAGGTCATCGTAGATAGCTGGATAAGACCAAAGTCAACTGTCTAAGTACCCCTCCTTCTTTCTTTATTAGAATTTCTTCATCATCCAATACCTACTTTAGAGAGCAACGGCACTGCAAAGTTTAGTTTTTCCCTGCTTGGCTTGTTTGTGCCTCCACCTTTTGCATGTACAAGCTCTCATAGTATATTTTTTAACCGCTTGGGCTCAGCAATAAACTAGTGCATCATCAGCGAGTTATTGTATCATTACTCTACACAAAAGGTTACCTTCTGTCTCACGCTCATTCCACTTTGCAAACGGAATCAACAAAACGTATACAAGATGAGCCATAGCCTATAGGACAGTAGCTACCTGAAATGTCTGATGCCCAATGTGTTTGCAGCCAATTAGGCTACTTTCCTGGAACGATGCGGCGTTCTTTCTGTTATCAAAACAGGAGGAATCCCACTGGGGTTTGTTTTTTTTCTTCTCCCATCCACCGCACAATTATCCTGTTTAGAGAACAATTCACTAACAAGTTTATTACTGCCATATACAATGCATTTTTGTTTTACAAGCCTAATCCTATATTGAATTGCTATTGGCATTGCAACTTCTCAGATAAAATGCTGGTCTGGCCTCTTGGGACAGCTTAATGATTGGATCATAAACTATTGTAATTTCTAAAATAAGATCCTTGTCTGGGATCTGGGCATCAGCTAAACTCTGTGGATTACGAGTACAGGGAAAGAGACACGAGAATAAAGTTAATGGCAATTAACTAGAAGATGCTGACGAGCCAAATGCCAACAGCTCACTCTTGTGTATCTTTAAAGCAACTGCTTCGTGACTTTTTAAGGAAAACGAAAGAGGCAGAGCTGAATCTGTTCAGAGAGCTCGGTTAATTGAGAACTGTAGATAAGGCGACCATGCAACCATGGGAACGTTTGTCCAGTGTTTCTGTGGTTAGTTATGTATGAAAGCCACGAGCCAAGCTAGCTGGAGAAGAGTTAGAGAAGGTCTTGCCTGGACCGAGCATCTAAATAAGCTTGCCAACACATACAAACAGTAAAGCGGAGTCCCACTCACAAACCCGCCACCTAATAATCCACCATGTCGTTAAATGCCGTGATGAAATGTCTGTGCAGCTAACAATAAACACGACTAGCAGACTGTGTGCAAGCTAGCTCACAGCTAACGCAAGCAACGATCAACACGATGCGCATTCAAAGTCCTACGTAGCACCTCGAAGCCTTCCATGACATTTAAAACACGAACATAAAGACAACGTTGCCATGTGTTTGAATCTTCCCAAAATTGATAATAGCGCAAGTTAAACGAAGAGTCGCTGGGCTCTGACCTTAGAAGCAACGCCATGTTTTCTGAAGTGAGGAAGTGACGTGGACGGATGTAGTAGGCGCGCGTGCGAGGCGCGCACATTTCAAGCAGCTCTGCCAAGCTATGCCGATCTTTAAAATAATCTTCAATTAACCTGGAAAATATTGCGTCATTTTGCATGATAATGCGGCTTTCTTGCAAATGTCCTTATAGGAAATGAGTGTATTTAATAAATAAATAAATAAGTGCAACAATAATAACATTTTACAATTTTTCACGATAATGTTACAAATATTTCATTTCATTTTGTTAATAAGAATGTGGCTGTTACCGCATTTAACCCCTTAAACTCCCAGCTTATTATTCAGTTATTTATCTTAAAGCATATTATTCAGTAACTACTATGGATTATACAGTAACTACATTGAAATGAATAAAGAAGATCATTACGAGATTGAGAAATGAAGGATTGTTACTCGCTGACAGGTCCTGGGAGTTTAAGGGGTGAATAAAATTAAATAAGCACATTTCAGAATACTGCATAGTTCAAGTTCTATGCACACCCGAAAGTACACTCGCTACACTGCATAAGGCAGTAATCAAGCCCTAAAATGTAGTTTGTTAGATCACAGAACCATTCCTGGTATAAAAATATCTAGTGAAGTCGATTTATTTTGTTATCCCATCCACATACACATATACAGTGGAACAAAATATTGTAGCCGCAGTGTGTCTGCGCGGTGTGCAGTTGCATACCCGTAAACCTCCACGGCCACCTGTTATTTGTGTAGAAGAATTCCATGTTCGGTTGGAATAGGTGTTCAGTGAAAAAGAAGGAATTGTGGGATTTGTTGTTCGTGCTGGCCTGTGTTGAGCCAGCACGTTATATATGTTGAGCCAGCACGTTATATGTGTTGAGCCAGCACGTTATATGTGTGGAGCCAGCACGTTATATGTGTCCACCATCTGCGGAAGTCCACTGAGCTTTGTTAACCCTTGCCGGCTTTCCCCATGCTAGTTCAGTTCTCTGGCTTACCACCAAGCTACGTGGTGTGCTGTAAGAGTGTGTTTGCCAAATAAAGAGCATTTTCCTGATTTTAAAATGTTTCCTGCTCACGCCTCTTCTTCGCCAACGTCACAATATCATTCCCCCAGCAACATGTACAAGAGAATACAAGAGCTAGTACATATGATTACAAAATGTGCGACAATGTAAGACAAGTGCAAAACAGTGCAGCACAACCAAACTGTAACAGAACCGTAAAGATAAAAAGATGGGCTAGGAAAAGTATTATATTTTTCAGACCCAGAGAGGATGCTACGTACTAGAGTGCTGCCAGCTTAAATTCAAATGACTGGATCTTCCAATCTTTGTGTGGGATGATAAAGAAGATCAAACTATTCCATATGTACTTTATAACTCTCATTCTGTAACATAGTTTTGAATAGACTATCATTAAATTACCCCATTTACTCCTAATTCATTTACCAATTCCCACCCCTAGCTAGTTCTCCCCACTATCTCATGACAGCTACCAATCTGGGAGGGTGAGAACTAATACATGCTTCCTCTGAGACAAGTGAAACCACTGCATCTTTTCAAATTGCTACCCATGCAACGTGATAGGATAGCTGAACACGCTTGGAGGAGAGCACTAACTGCACTGTTCTGTATACATTAGCTCTCAGACGTCTGCAATTGGCTAGTGTCGTTCTGATTGACAGGGGAGAGAGGAAGGCCACCCAGAGAGCAGGGCCAATTACGGATGGTTAATAAATCATCTGGATTTGAAATCGCAATCTCAAACGCTTAGACCGTTGTGCCACTCAGGAGCTCTATAAATTGCTTAAAATCAACTTACAATCCTCAAGAGTTAATTTCTCCAAAACAGCATGCTGCATGGTTGTAACAAACAGGTTCAGAAAGCTGGATGCATGTGCAAAATTTTTACTAAGTGACAAAAATTCAAAACCAGGGCAACAGAGTGAAAGGGGTTCTGTAAAATATGCATGGAACAATTTATACATGCAGCGTTTTTCCCTCACAGCGCTTGTCAGTGAAGCCCTTGTGATGGAAAAGGGCATTGAGTTTTGGAGCGCTATAGAGAGCAGAACTGCTCTGTGAGATTTCCATCCCGAGACACTGTCCCATTATTCACCGCACCATTTCATGATTAGCTAATATTCAGTTTGATGGTAACAGACATAAGTTCCAACATGTGTGCAAATGTTCACGTTACATCAACTTAGATTATAACAGAGGAAAAATCATTTAAACCTACATTCAGTAGGTTTTATATTACTTTATGTTATTTATGTTCTGTTACAGCCCAACCCTGTAAGCAACTGAGTCCTAATGAATCCATAACGAGGCACAGGTGAGTAAGGCAGCAGAGAATGAGGAGCCGGCAGCAAGTAGGCCAGCGACACCCTGCGCTAGAGAGTATGAGGAGGAGTGACCGAAGGTCTGACAATGGTAGAACTGGCTTTCTTTTTAAATCAGTTGTGTTGACTAATAAGTGTACTGACATTGAGAGATCTGCAGAATATTGTGTCTTGGGTAGTCTACACACACTATATAGCTCTTAACAGGAAAAGGTACACCATTTACGGTACTAATCAATGCAAAACTAGGAAGACTGAAAATTGGGTATAAAAGAAAATAGCCACAGGAAAATAATTGTGAATTTGGTTGTGCCAACAAGTGGAACATATTGTGGTGCTGATATCATGGAAGAAAACAGAAAAGTTGACACATTGCTTAGCTTAAAAGTTGCTGAAACACAATCTTTTTATGTAGTATACAAGCCCCGAAAAAGCAAACAAAATGTTTAAAAAACTGTTGTTGACACTCCGCAAGAACATTTGAGCCCAAATCTCTTTTCAATATATGAAAGCAGAACCAGTCAAACAGTGAGAGCATAATGTAGCCAAGTGGTGAATTCAATGCACTCAGTCCACTAAAGAGGCTCTGTCGCTTTAAGAGGGGGCTGTCTGAATATTGAGCTGGGCAGAGTTCTGGTGTGACCACGGCGCATGCGCAATGAACCAATTGGGAGAGCGCGGACTGGGCAAGATGAGCATGTGCGCTGTGACGGGGGTAAGGGTGCCTCAAGTGTTTATTGGAATAAAGGTTCAGATTTATCGTTTGGGTGCTCGAAAACGGCATATAAGAAGTCATGAGAGAATCAGGTTTATTGCCAAGTAGGTTTTCACATACAAGGAATTTGCCTTGGTATGTTGGTGCATAACAATAAACATAGAATGGAAAATAACAAATAAAAAGCAAGTACCGTAAGAACATAAATATAGAAAAAATACAATTAAAATATAAAAATATAAAAATTGTATTCATTATATTGTAATCATTATGTAAAAGGTTTATTGTATATTGTTTTAGAGATTCAGAGTCTATATGTAGTTGACAGTGTTTTAAAAACTGTCTTTAGGAAACAAGTATACTCTGACTGAGCTGGTGTGTGAGGACACACAAACCAAGTGAGTTCTGTTTCTCTGTAATGTGAAAAGTGGTTAATAGTGTTTGCTGTGTTTCAGAGACCACTACCATATTTTATTGGTTTATTTTATGTAGAGCACTTTATTCTGTGAAATTTTTGTGATGGACCTCTTTTTTTGTTTAGCCCTGTTAACATTTTATTTGGTCGGAGTAAAGAACTCTAAAGATATTGTTGTGTTCCGTGTTGGTTTAATTAACACCGGCTACAATAATGTAGGGTACTGCTGAAATACAGAAATTGTGATAGGTTGAACAATGCATTGAGGGAAAGGGTCGTATGAGTCCTCTCAAGAAACTGCTCACAGAAAAAGACCAAACCAAGCATTACAACATTGCAATCTCTATGGCAACAGCTGAACTCAAGCAAAAAAAGACTTTTGAATGACAGAAATAAAATGGCATTGAAACAAAAATGAGAGCCAAAATGTTAGTGCTGTAGCAAAGTATCATAGCAACTCCTGGGGTAAAGACAAAGAAAAAAAAGAACAGAAAAAAAACCTGCATGATCTGAAATGCTCAAAACATAAAACAATAAATGTGTACAAGGGAGCCTCTGAGAAAGACCCATTGTTATATCTTCAGCTAAACAATATCTAAGAATCACACAGACCATAAAATGTGTGTCTGAAGTTAAGCTGAAAATGCAGCGTATCTGTAAGCTTTATCTGTAATCCTGGTTGCAAACTATAACAAACTGTTTCACATACTATCGTTGCAGGAGACTACAATAATACTCAAAACCTACAAAAAAAGGTGTCTCCTGAAATACAATGAAAAATTGCATCAGTTAGACATCTATGTACTTGACAGTGTGGACCAATACTACTAGTTTAAAAAATCCACCTGAGTTGGTACTCCATTAAAGCAGTGGATTTAATGGAGTTAAATCCATTCCCTGCACAGTGTTTTCCCTGCTTTAGCACACCCATGTCAATTCAGGAAGGACCTTTTAATTAGATGATTAGTTCCTTGCTAGATCAGGGAAAACAACCAAATAGGACAGGGGTACTTCAGGGCAGGGTTAGGTATCACTTCATTAAAGTACCTAATGTGCTACTGACAGCTATCAGTAGCTCAAACACTACTACCAAGCTTGAAAAAAAAAAAGATTGGAATTTTTTTTTACTCTGTACTAACCCCCATACTAAACCCTCCCGAAGACGGTTTTAGCTTGATGGTATTCTTAGACCCTGGCCTATTTGTACTAGCATGAGGATGTGTTTTTCGATAGAGACTACAAAGCAGTTATGTAGGTCACTCTGTATAAGGACGTCTGCCTAATGCTGTAAATGATTGTTTTACAAATTAAATCTCGAGTAAAAAATTTCACAAAGCCTGCCCAGTGCTGGATGTGCTTAAACCCAGGTCTCAATTTAGAGGGGAATCAAGGGGACACCATCCCCTTAGTTAAAATGAATGACGAAAGCCATTCCCCTACACAGTCATTTCCCTTGTGTATTGATATTGTTATGTTTTATCACTTAAGAAGTCTAGTATCGATATTTTAATTCTATCCATATGTGAGATCTACACACAGTTGCCTTGGACATATAGGGAGTTAAACTATTAATTGCAATATGTTGCATTAAATAGCGCCGAACATAGCAGGTAATCTTAGGGTTCTAGGCAAGCGCAGGTTCTCTAAGATGGTTATCCATGTAGGTGCTAACGATGTACGCCTTCGTCAGTCAGAGGTTACCAAGAGTAATATTGTAGAGGTGTGCAA
>JAOUQW010028897.1:0-10424 GCA_028565825.1 Olivaichthys viedmensis
TAATTTTTTTTTCCAATTGTGATCACGATTTTTGGCTTCCTTAATTAATTAAACTTAGAAAAAAAAGAAAATAATATTTTAATATTGTTAAGCTCAGCGTCAGTTTGCTAATTGGCCAACATTAGATCTTGTTTTTATTTTATTTACTGGTGCATTAAATCACAAGCTCCCCCATTCATATTTTTAAACTATAAGTAGGATAAAAAGCCCAAGAACTATGAATAGGACAGGTTAAACAAATACGCTTTTAATTGGGATTTAATAAAAAGCATTTCTTTCTTTCTGGTATAAAATTAAAATAAAAAAAACCCCCTGATGCCTCTTGGTGTGTAAATATTAAATATTAAAATGGTAAAAAAAAATATTTATAATAGATGCACATGACTGTAAATGACGGCTTTAATCCAAAGGGGAAGACAGTTTTACAAGGTGGATTGTTTTTTCCCGTATGCACTACAATGAAATGCTTTTTGCGCTGTAATTATTATTCTGGGATTTGAACTGGCGACCTTCTGTTCAGTACCACAGAACCTTAATTGCTTAAGCTATTATGTTCCGACTGCTTACAGTACTTAAAAGATTATGTACATGCCTTTTGCTGAGTGTCATGTCTCAATTTTTTTTCAGATGGTCCAAACAACATGGTGGTGAATGTAAAATCAGGGACGAATCTCCCAAACGGAACGTGGTTCGTCGTAAAAGGCACCAACATTTCTTTCAACTGTTCCAGCAAGTCATACCCATCGCAGAACCTGACCTGGACTTTTGAGGACGAGACTCTGAAAGAAAACAGAAGCAGGTCGTTTGGGAACGGGACATCGCTGCACTTTGAGATCTTTAACGTTCAGCCTGAGGATCAGAGAAACTACACATGCAACGCTCAGAACCTCGTCTCCATGAAGGCTGAAGCACAAAGCCTGGAACTGCTCGTCTACTGTAAGAGTTACAAATTACAGAAGGATCATTGTGTTGTAAAACAGGTG
Organism: Olivaichthys viedmensis; assembly: GCA_028565825.1. Taxonomy (NCBI): domain Eukaryota; kingdom Metazoa; phylum Chordata; class Actinopteri; order Siluriformes; family Diplomystidae; genus Olivaichthys; species Olivaichthys viedmensis. Next base: position 984 of record JAOUQW010028897.1, read on the forward strand.
TGTCAGATTCCAGTGCTGGAGGGCCACCGGGATACAGAGATTTGTATTCTCCCCCCCAAAAAAACAAATTCAGCCCATGAGGGCTTTGGTAATTAGCAGATGAGTAGAATCTGGTGTTTTAGATGAGGTTAAGATGAGGTTGGAATCTGACACAGCTGCGCTAATATATAGGTAGCTGTCCGAAGAAATATTTCTCAGGGCCTCCATAAAGTTTCAGATTTTTTTTTTTTAATACAAATTTTACTGAGAAGGGTCCATTTAAGTGCAGCTGTGTAGTTCTAATTTAATCAACCTAGTTTCATAAGAGACCCAGATACAGACAGGTGACAAATGAAAGGAAGAACCTGAATAAACGAGTGCATCCACAGGCACGAGGGGTCACTGAACGGTTTAATGAGGATGATAAATGATGTAAATCATAAGCTCTGGCCTTCACAGTCACCAGATTTTCAACCCAATTGAACACCTGTGGGAGATTTTGGAGCGACGTGTTCGACAGCGGCTCCACCACCATCATCAAAACACCGACTGAGAGAATATCTTTAGAAGAACGGTTCTCCATCAGTTCCTCCAGTACAGTTCCAGAGACCAGGAAGGAGATTCCGATATAAGTTCATAACCATAACGGACAAAAATAAACACTCTGAATGAGGAACACATTCACAAATTAGGTTAACTGTGTAGTCTCTTTGGCGGCGAACGTTTTGTTTGCCGTTTTGATTAACAGTTAAATCTTGTTTGATGCCAGAAGTTGCTCCCAGGCCACGTTTATAACTTGCTAGCTAGAGTTATTTAGCCAAGACAGGTTTGGCGTCCAAAGTTTGCTTTTTCCCCCCGTTTTAGACATGCAATTTGCACAATGCTAAACCGAAAACGATAAGCTTCCCTTACGCATTTGCGACGTTAACCTCAAAGCTCCAGTGCAGGACCAAAGTTTGGATTTTTGGCTGATCGACTACATTTGAGTTAAGCGGAAAATAAGCGTAACATTTCATTTTACTAAAACTATTCCATTAACGTAGCTAGCTAACAAGCTAGACTAAATCTGCATTTCCTGAAGGAATTACACAGGTGCTTGCAAGGAGCGGAAAGAGATGGAGGGATTAAAAAGAAGAAAGGAAGAAAGAGACAGGCAAAAAGAAAGCAAAAATGAACAAGAAAAGCAAGACAAAGTAAATGAATGAAAGAAACGAAGATAACGCAAGAAAAGCAGAAAGCGAGAAAAGAGAAAGAAAAAAAAGAAATACAGAAAGGAAGAAAAGAGAAACGATGTGAACTGAGCAGATAAAAAAGAAAAAAGGAGGGGAAGAGAAAAAGAGGAGAAAGTAATGAAAAGGTGTGAAAAGAACACACTGCGACTGTGTTCAAAGCAGAGCTGCTGATTGGTCCGCTGTTAAAGCCCACTGTTGGCATCACCAGCGGCAGACGCTCCGTTAATGTGTTTCAATGGGAAAATCTCGAACTTTAAACTAAAATGTTTTATTTGTAATAAATAAAATAAATAAAAAATAAATCCTGATTCTCGCTGAAAAGCTCCTCGAAACGCAGTTGACACCTGCATGTAAAGTCCCATCAGATGCATAGATAGATTAGATATATAAAGCTGCAGTGATTAAAATGTCTCGGTGTAACCCTTTATTTAAATTCGGAGAATAAAATCCTCACCTCTATGTATGAGAAGATGCAACTCCGTCAAAATGTCATGCAGCGCTAAACCTTTCAGAGTTTTCAGCTGCAGGATTTCTGTTAAAACTGCTTTAAGGAAGAACACGTTTTCAGACATTTGCATTTGCATGGCTCTCTCTGGGGGCATTTTATAACTACCGTCCTAAATGCTAAGTGCAGAATGTAAAGGCATGAGGGATACGGTTATACGCCGTGGTGAAGTCCTTGTTCAAGGCCCAGTCGAGTATGTTGGCGATGTCCGAGCGCAGCGGATGACCTGTACACGTGTAAACCGTCTCCTCCGTCACCTTCCCATAGGCCATATGAGTACTCTGTGCGGACAACGTTCTTGTTAATGTACTTTGAATGCTGCGCTACTTATTAATTCAAATCCTCCATGGCGAACACAACAATTTACGCCAGACGCACCTGTAAAATGTTTAACGACCGCCTCATGTCTCCTGTTGACAGGGTCACAATAGCCTTCAAGCCATCTGGAGTGATGTCGATGCTGAGAGAAACGGACAAAACAGAAGATCCGATGAAATTTTAATGAATCCATGTTCACGGCAGAAAACGGACAAAAATCCCAGGGAATGTTGCGTAAAATATTAATTATACATGCATGATACCAAGCTTGTATTGTTATAGAACAGCTACTTGTTACTATACGAGTAATGGAGTAGGTCTATGTTATAAAAGTCCTGAAAATACCTGCATATTAATGTATATTAAAATTTACCCCCCTCTCCCCATTGAAGGATTTCATGGCAATATTGCAAATCGGTTAGTTTTTCTAAAGTGTCTATGAAATTATTGGATTATTGCAGCTCTAGAACCACTTAAAAAATGACAAAGATTGCACCTTGAACTCCAGTGTACAGTTCTGAAAACATTCATGCACGAATTGTGGAACCGAAAGCACTCAGTTAAGTGAGCTTCACCTCTCCTGCTGGATGACATGCTCTATTCTGGGGATCATCTGGTTCTGGGAGAGAGGGCCGAAACGGAACCGCGTGCATCGTGACTGTAGCGCCGGGATGATCTTAGACAGGTAGTTACAGATCAGACAGAACCGAGTGTTCTCTGTGAACTTCTCAATCACTGAAAGAATAGTAAAAGAGACAAAAAAGAGTGCGATTATTTTGGGGGAGAACATGACTTCTATATATTCAAAGCACATTGTTTTATTAGTCATGCATACATTTAAAAAATAAATAAATTTGCGCTGACTCCATCTGTCCACTTCACAGTGCAGTGTGTTTGGTCAGTGAAAAGGCAGGCAGTTTCATTTTGCCACAGGGCCATGTGGGAACCCAGCAGGTAAGCTGATAGAGGGGCAGATGGTTCGGTACCTCTCCTTAAAGCGTTCTGAGCATCCTGGGTCATAGCATCCGCCTCGTCCAGAATGACCAACTTGAAGCCCCTCCTACAGAAAGCACAACAAAACACACATGTAGACATATGAGCAATGACAAAGCAACAGAATAAACCCAAAAGAGCTGACTCTCAGACACACACAGCCAAATTCCTTAAAAAAGAAAATTACATTCGAATTTCAATTACTTGAAAAGATACAGTATTAAAAATACCATAATTTTATAAAAATCACCACAGACCGAGCGAACATCAGCGGAAGCACGACACTATGCCTGTTGAAATGTTATTTTTTTTTTTTAAATTTGTATATATATATATATATATATATAAAATTAACTAATTAATCACATGATTTGCTGTAATTAATTGCGATTAATCACACTTTCATAAAAAATATTTCTTAAAATTAAGGATAATTCAATCTGAAACCAAATCAACCATCAAATTAATGTAGAATCAACACGAAGGAAGTTTATCAAATCAAATACTGTTGTTAAATCGCGTCTTTTTAATTGTGAACACAAAAGTAACCCTCCTGTGAACTACAATAAGTGCAGTCACATTTTAAAACCGTCGAGGCCTTCAACACTGGGCAGAAATGAGAACTGCAGCACGCTGGGAGGTGGCCGGGGAGCAAACGAGGACGCCCGAGACACGAGTGCCTTTGAACGAGCTGCTGGCTCACTTTTTATTTCCCGGCGTTTTTTTTTCAGCCGCCGGATCCCATCATCATAAAAAGAAAAAGACTCAACGTATGTTATCAGCTGAGCAGGACACACACACACACACACACACACACACACACACATCCCTCGCGCTGCACGTGTTCTCTCCCTCCCTCCCTCCCCAGGTGTAGCCACTCGGTCATTACCCGCTCGGTCCCCGTGACTTGTGTCTCAGCCTGATAAGCAATTCATTGCGTTATTCTTTTATTAACGCGTTAAATAAATATATAAATGTCTTTTAACACAATTTATAATATGTGAAAATAAAGTATGACATAAATGCATTTCGAATGTGGATTCTTGTTTTCGAATGCGCAAATATTATTTAAAACATCAAAATCTGTTCCGACAGCCCCAACACAAGTGATGGCTTTGGATAGAACCTTTTTGTAAAGTCATTTATAGAAGAGAGTAATAAAAAAAAAAAAAACAGCACATAAATAAAAAGTTGAGTATAGTAGTATACTCAATAGTAAGGATTTAAAATAGTCAGTACAGGGTGGGTCAGATCATTCTCTCCCCCTCCCTCATCCTCCTCATCCCATCCCCATCATTATGTAGGATTCAGAATTGAATGTTCTTACTTGAAAATGGTCCTGGTGCTGGCGAAGCTGAGGATGGGGCCTCGAACCACATCGATGCCACGGTCATCTGAAGCATTGAGCTGCACAAGCAAACAGAGAAAGCCTTCATTTACATTCACAAAGCAGCGTCATGTCCACTGTAGAACACTGGATAACGCCCTGCAACGGGCGTCTCACACCAATCAAAAGCTTGAATCTGTAAAACGCCGTTTTCTAGAGGTACGTCTTCACATAGACATACGGCACTGTGCAAAAGTCTTGGCACCCTCCATTTGTTTGAGATACCTTTTGTCTTCGATGCTTATTTTATGTCTTCTGCATTAGTGTGTCATTAGAAAAGAGCTAAATTTAAAAGTGGTAGAGATTTTCTTTCTTTCTAAAAAAGTCATTAAAGAAAGTAAGATATTCAGCACTAGAGCACTTTTTAGATAAAAACAATGAAGGCTGTCTGGGATTTTTCCTGCAGAGACAGAAGCAAGTGAGAGCCAAAGTTCTGCAGAAGAACCTTGGCAAGTTCTCCAAGATTCTTGGAACAACCTATCAGCCGATTTCCTTATGAAACTGCACGACAGTGTGCCTAAGAGAATTGATGCAGTTTTAAAGCCAAAGGCTGCGAAACACCAACACACTGGTTTTATTTTTTATTTTTTATTTTTTTACTGTTTACTGCTTTTATAGGATTTATTTTATATTCAGGAAGTTTTTGATTTAATTATTTTTAAATGCTTTTTCACTTTACATAATTTATTTGCATGTGCCTAAGCCTTTTGCACAGTACTCTATATCTAAGAGTCTACAAAGAGCATACAATGAATAGGTTTATCTTCCTCAAAAGAGATCACACTTATTTAAGAGCTTATTTATTGTCAGCTTTTTTTTTTGCCCCATTTCCCCTATTGCACAACAACTACCAATCTGAGAGGGTAAGAGCCAACATTTGTTTCCTCCAAGACACGTGAAGCCAGAAACTGCTGCTCATGTAACATCACAGAGCAGCTGAACTTGGAGGAGAGCACTAACTGCACTATTCTGTGCACAGTTTTGTGGAGGAATGTCGTATAGAAAGAACAAACCTGTCAATAATGAAGTGTTTTTCTTTTATTACCTTGTACTAACTAATTGTGAAAAGCATTAAAAGCTAAATAAATTATTACAATTCATGCCACAGTACAAAAAGCAAATTAATAATAATAAAACAAAAAAATCCAGCACTTGTTTTTTCATGTTTTTGGTCCAGAGTGCCTTGAATTTCGGTTTTGGTTTCGGCCAAGAATTTTGATTTCGGTGCATCACTTCCCTGAACCCTCAGCTTCTCGGCTCTGCACTTGGGTTGGATTCTGCCTCAACCACAAGTCACTTTGTATAAAAACATCAGCCAAACTGAAGGAATGTAAATATAAAAAGCAAGCGGCTATAACAGATGACATGGCAGAAGGAGATTATTGTTAGTGCAGATTTATTTTAGTTCTTTCATTACAGCAGTTTCTCCAGGCAAGAGACTACACAGTTGCTATTAAAAACCTACCTAAGGTTTTAGAGAAAGACCCATCTAGATCTACTCCTTAATTCACACTGAGACTGAGACTTGTTTCATTTCTGCCTTTAATCCCAGAAGAAGAGCTGACCTTTTGGCTTTGAAGTGGCTTTCTGTAATTTAAAAAGCCATTCTATCCATTTCACTTACACTGACTCATCTGATGCTTCTTACCTCCCTTTCATGCCTCGGTGTGGTTGCAGGACCCTGGACAGCAAGCGCAATAAAACTCATTAATTCTTAATTACAGGTGTTTTTAATTTAAAGTTTTAATGAATTCATAAATTGCGGCCACAACAAAAGGAGGCGGGTTGAGAGAAGTAGAGGAGAAAATGAGAAATGAGAAAGCTTGTTGTCCTCAACTTCAGCCTGTTGGTTGGGGAATTAGGTTTGCTTTTTGCTATGTTGCACATTTACTACAAAAGACATGCTGAGCTGAGATTAGAAGTTTTTGGCCAAGTGTAGCTAGCATTAAATGTTCAGGAATAAAATCCAATTCGACATAATGCACCCATGCATAGCCACAGGTATTTTTGATTAAAGATTTAATTCTTAATTAATTATTGCCTGTACAGAAGGAGACAAGTTGAGAGAAGTTAGCCGTTTTCATTATTTTGACCACTTTCCGGTGATTAGCTATAGCGTAGGTGGCAAAATAGATTTGTTTGGCTACATGATATAGATATACATGATATACATGATTAAGATATAGCTGCTTCATGAGGACACGATTTAGGTTTTACACATGCTGAGATAGTATGTTAGGGCTTATACACTACCAGTCAAAAGTTAGGACACCCCTGCTCATAGAAGGGTTTTTCTTCATTTTTACTATTTTCTACTAATTTAGAATACTAATTAAGATATTAACACTATGAAATAATACCAGCTATACTTTATTTATGACAATATATCTAATAATACGAGTCCATTGCTCATTAATGACACTTGGTGTAAGAACTATTTTGGGAAAGTATTTGAATGCTGCTTTGTTAAAAACGTTACAATAGTAGTCATGAAGTTGGACTTTAAAAAGCAGTGCACAAGGTTTGGAAGGGAAAGACTTTAGGATTAGGCTCATTTCATGTGCTGCTTTTGTAACACAGACCTGGCAACCCTATAAACAAAACAAATAAATACAGAACAGCAGTTGCGCACACAACGCATCCTACAAACTTAATCCACCCTGGGGTTTTTTTTTGTGCTCAAAAGACGTGTTTTTGCCGGCTTTAGTGCTTGTGTCATTGATAACTGCACAATTACAGCACCATAGACAACAACAATACCTTTCAGCACCACGGACAGCAACAATGTTTTCAGCACCATGGACAGCAAACCTTTGCACGTCTTATCTGTTATAATGCAGCTGTCCTTGATCACGTGTGCTTTTAATAAAGGTTTTAATCAATAATATAATTAAATTCCTAATTTAGCCTTGCGTGCCGAGTCAAAAATTTCCGTGCCTGTCTCAGTGTACAGAGAAGCCCAACCGTGGACATCAAATTGGAAAACCCATTAAGCCTTAGCTATTATAATGCAGCTGTTCTTAGTCACGGGTGTCTTAATCAAAGTTTTATTTCATTCATTAGGGAATTTCTGCTCACACTGAATGAGACAGGAGGAAATAAAAACAGAGCTGTTCCCATTATTTTGAGCCAATCGCTACAACACGTCCTACATTTCACGTTGGACGTCCTACATTTCACGTTGCAACAAGACACATTATGTCTGTGCTGAGTCAGCATATTAGTCCTTATTACATTGTGGAGAAAAGGACAGTTTAAGGCCATGAAGGGAATAAAACACAAAAACTATTAACTATTATAATGCAATCATCATTAGTTTGCAGGTGTTTCAAATAAAGTTTGTTTCTGTTGTTTTGTCCAGCCGGGTCTTGGACATTGTACCTCAATGGACATGTGATTAGATTTGTTTTGCTATGTGGCACATCCATTCTATAAGGACACAAGTTAGGCTTGAAACTAGTTGAGTCAGCGTATTAGTGCTTGTTTAAATTTAGACAAGCAGCAAATGTGCAGTATCTCAGAACCATGGACAGCAATTAAGCCATATACACATTAGAGAACTACAGTTGAATGCAAAAGTTTGCTTCCCCCTTAGATTCTGGGTGAAAAAGTAAAATAATTATCTCTATTTTACAGTTTATCTCTAAAATAGAATTCCATCTTTATTTAATGGTGTTTTTTAAAATCTTGTTATAACATGCAGCCCAAATGTTACAGCAACTGAGTTTCAGTCATTTGTGCAGTTCTGTTTATTAACAAGCTCAAAGGTTTGCGTCCCCATTGTCATGCTCTAGTTCATTTATTTGAATGTGCCTCATTAAAACTTTACTTTGTTAAGACTTATTTAAGACATGAAAAGTTCAAACAGGCTCGAACTCTCAAGCAGTTCTCTGGCAGAGGTCAAGCGTCAATGAGAATCAGGAAAACAGCTCTCACACGTCCTAAAACAGAAAATATTGAGCTTTCACAGAGCTGAAGAAGAGGATAAAAAGATATCAGAGTGCTTAAGGAGATGGTAACCGACAGTGAAAACAATTGAGTGGAAGAAAAGTAACTGAAAAATTGCTAAATTCTAAAACAAACAGTTCTTAGAGGCAAGTGTAATAGGCAAGTCCACATTTATAAGACATTCAGAAAGATCATTTTGATTATTTCACTTAAAATATCCTAAAATACACTTTTTGATCTTTTTTTAAAACTTGTGTTAATAACAGAGCATTAGTACAACCTAACTGACATTTTTTATATTTTAATACTTGCTCCATATTTTGTGTTGAACTGTGAGGTGACACTAGGATTTAGGCCAATGGTTAGGGCTCAGTGGTTAGGGCTCTGAGCTACTGATCAAAGGTTGTGGGTTCAAGCCTCGAGACTTCCAAGCTGCCATTGTTGGGCCCTTGAGCAAGGCCCTTAACCTTCTCTGCTCCAGCGGCACTGTATCATGACCCGTTGCTCTGGATAAGGGCGTTTGCTAAATGCTGTAAAAGTAAGTCCTAGCATATGAGTTTTATGACAGTTCTGCTCAGTTTCATACAGACATGATATAAAAAAAGATTGTCTGTCATTCGTGCAAGCTAATTAATCCGACTAGTACAACGAGCACGTTATGTTTAAACATTTATATCAGGAAGTAGGGTTTTTTCTTTGTCTAGTTGATTCAATTCAATTCAATTCAATTTGATTTGTATAGTGCTTTCAACAATAGAGATTGTCACAAAGCAGCTTTACAGAAATCTAGGATGTAAATCTAGAACCCTAATGAGCAAGCCAGAGACGACAGTGGGAAGGAAAAACTCCCTGAGACAACCTGAGGAAGAAACCTTTAGAGGAACCAGACTCAAAAAGGAACCCATCCTCTTCTCGGTAACACCAGATAGTGAGATTATAAATCACCAAGGGAAAAGACAAACAGTACTAATGTGTTTAACGGATGTTTGGTATGAGCATATTGTAAATAAAAGTCCTGGGATGAGCACAGGATAGTCTTTATGATTCCAGCTGCAGTCTGTAGGAGATGCAAGTCTGCA
>JAOUQW010028898.1:0-10424 GCA_028565825.1 Olivaichthys viedmensis
CAGAGGCCACGCCTCCTTCACTGAGACTGACAGGCACAGAGGCCACGCCTCCTTCACTGAGACTGACAGGCACAGAGAACTAAGAAGGAAGAGAGAGTGAGGGAGAAACACAGTGCCAAAGGAAACTCATTTGATAACGTTTCTAAATAGTAGTACACTAGTAATAAAAAGAGCTGCGTATCGAACGCTTGAATCCATTTACTCACTATCGCATCCCAACATTGAATCTGTCCATTTTTATACCCCTTAGCCATAATATACAGTGCATTATCCTGGAGAATATTGAACTGTACTATGCTAGTGTTACAAAACAAGTGCTGTTAGAACTTTGCATTTGGCCCTGCAGCCGTATTAGTGGACAGCCTCTCTGGCTACAGTCACACGGTTTTATTTTGAAGAGATGCTAGATAGCAGAGGCACGATGTTACTCTATCTGAATGAAGTCGAGCACAGAGCAGTGGGATAAGACGGCTGTCTCCACAGAAAACAGATAACGCCAAGCTCAGCTTACAGCACACACTCCAAGGTCAGACTGAGCTGTAACACACACGGTTACCTCGGCAAAGAAGCTAGAGAAATAACCGGCATGGTGCACATGGCCTTCACAAAACTGAATTACAGCTACCCTTTTTCACTAACACAGGGAACCAGCCAACCTCTTTATGAGCCACTTTATGAGCACAGAGATATCTTCAGAAACAACAATTACGCACAAGACGACAGATGCATGATCTGATTGCTTCTAGTTTATTCTGAACGTGTAGCTGCTTAAAGGAAGTTTTAGTAGCAATAGCATTAGTAATGTATGTCCCATTGAGTTATTCGCAATAGCCAGTAAAATGTGTTGATTTTTTTTCTTTCTTGAATTAAATTCATGGTCATGATATTTATTTTGCACACTTTGTTAAAAAATAATCTTCAAACACTATTGTTTTTTTTATTTTATTTAAACGGTGGCCATGTAAATAACTTGCTTGAGGCAACAAAATGACCCCCAACCAACGTCACTGCCCGTGCTAACAAAAAAAATTATCCTAAACGGTTGGTAAAATACTCTAAGGTATACAGGCTAGGCTGTAACTACACAAAAATAATATTCCTTTAATGTTTTGAAAAGATTGGCTGTAACAATGGTTCACAATGTTTTCCCACAACGTTCCCAGTTAGACAAAAACTAACATTGTGGAAATGTTAGTGTTAACGCCGTAGGAACGTTTATGAATGTAAAAATGCTCTCCGAAGACCCAGAAAACCTGACAGATCTTATTAATCTCTTGGAATGAAAAGTTCCTTAGAACCATGACGTTCAGGAAACATTCGGCTTATCTGAAAATGTTAGCTGGGTGGTCCCTCAATTCCAGACCAGCAGCCTGGGTAACAGAGAACATTATCAGAGCGTGCAGTTTTTATTCGACAAACTGTTACGTTGCAAAAGTGATGTTCCTATAATGTTCCTTAGAATGTTGCTCACACAACGTTCTCAGTCAGACAAAATCTAACATTATGCAAACGTTTGCGTTAACTTTCCTATAACTACAAATGTTGCAGCAACGTTGTAACGAACCACCAAGTTTCAAAAACGTTCTGCTGACCTAAAATTGTTAGTTGGGAGGCTTCTGATGTCAGAACGGATGAGATTACGACGATGTCATTTTTTAACCAGTAAAAACTTGGGTGCTAATTTATGCTGTATGGATAATAAATGCACACAAGGGCTTGAACGTGTAGCAGCGAGCGGTAGGGAACACTCAGCTACAGCTAGTAGAGTTTTGAAACACATGGTGTGTGATGATCTCACCTTGAAGTTGGACTTGCAGATGGTGGATGAGTCACTCATGCCTTCGCCTGATGGAGGGTGAAATAAGTTAGTGAAGGGAGCATTACAGTGCACGGCCAACTTTAATATCTTGACTGGTTTATATGTCCACACACACCTTTGATACTGACAAAGAGGTTTATGTTGAAAGTGTACGGGTCCTGGTGGCGAAGGTATGGCAGCGGCTCCGGGTCCTAAAACAAGGGGAAGGAACAGGTCAGATTGGACACAGCACGATCTTACCAAACCACAAAAGATTTTGAAAACAATAGTACAACGCGCTGGAACTTCAGTACTTTTGAGAGTGTAAAAATATCTCCAAATCTACAGTGTCAAATTTGTCTCAATACTAGGGCTGGCCCGAACAGCATTTTACAGGCTTCGAATACTCGCTCTCAAAACCACCCTTAAAAACAATAATACTTCTGTTTTATAACCATAACCATAGTTTTTAGCCTATATATCCAGCAGCGACGTATTAATAGTGTATAAGGCTACCGGTTATAGCGCAAATAAAACTGAAATCATATTTTTGCAACTATTTTGTGCACTGAGGCATGGTGATGTGGAAGCCTGGCATGAATTTTTCGATGTATTCAACTAAATTTGAACATTTTCCATACATCAACAATAACTGTTCTTTCTAAGGGCCTTTGCTGATTAAATGTATTGTAGTTTAGGATAGAGGTGAGCTTCGGGACGGGATCCCACAGCTAAACCAACGAAAAAGTCGCAGAAGCAGACGTTTTCTTTACTCTCATGCCGGTGAGTTGTGCTACCGTAGCGCGCATAGGTGCTCATCAAACAATACCGCAATATTTTGTGCTACTTTTCTACTTTATTACCCTGACCGTATGCAGTCAACATGCCTCCAGGAGAAAGCTATAGGTAGCATGCTTTTATACTGTAAATGGTGTTGTCAGAAAGTGAAAGTACTTCTAGCATAAAACTATAGGTAGCATATTGCTATAGTGTAAATTAATTATTAGAAAATGCCTCAGTCATAAAAAACTATAAGAAGAAACGTGAATTAAAGCCTGAAACTTGCCGCAAAAGTGAAGTGCGCAGGAGCAGAAACCCTTGGTTAGACGTCTCGATAGTTCCACGAAGTTTAAATTGAATTAATATTAGAAAATAACGCGGGTGGTAACAAACAGAAATAACTGCGGGAGCAGGCGCGACTGGTCAGAATTCCTACGGGAGTGGGTTTAAAAAGGCTAAAATGTTTGTGTTTTCAAAAAGACGACGTTTCCAAATACTAAAAATAAAAATCGAATACCAACTCAACGAACGAATACTCGAGTATTCAAATTATTCGGGCCAGCCCCCTTTCCAGCCGGAGCTGATGATACACACTACACACTACTGGTTTATTAGCTAATGCCATTGGGCTAATGCAGAACTAAGCCAGTTAGCCACCGCTAAGAAGGCAAACATTTTATTCTGGTGGTCTAAGTTTGCTAACTGTCTTCAAATCATTATATGCTTTGCACAATTTTGCCAGCCATGACGGGGGACTAAAATATGAAGAATATATTTACTGGCAAAACAAGGCTTTGTTTTCAAAATGTTACTCAAAGGACCAAAAGATAAGGTTCTGACGTTCAGAAAATTCTTTTTGCTCCTTAAACATTTGGTCATTCTGCTTTTAAACTCTGTGATCACACTGATAATATGAGGAACAGTGATCACTCACATTAAGCATTCCCTCACATCATACCATTACGTGTAGCAGCTTTTTAAAAGAAAGTAGCGTGCCATTTGACTGTCGGGGTTGAATTGAGTTCATTTTATGTAAAATTACCTCAAAAAGTCTTCATAATGAACCACAAACAAGATTAGCAGTGTATGACTAAACAACTTTCAACTAGGCCCCACTTACCTGAACAGTGTTGGGCTCCACAAAGGGCATCAGAGCCGCCATAGGAACGACCCAGGGCGAGATGGTGGTGCCGAAATTCTTCCCCAGAAATGGACCTAACGGCACATACTCCCACGCCTGGATATCCCTCGCTACAGAGAGAGTAAGTCAGTCAACATCTGATCCATTAGAGGGAAAGGAGGGAATGAAAGGAAGGGAAAGGATAGAAGGAAATTGAGGAAGGTAAGAAGGGAGGGATGGACAGATGAACAGAAAGAAGAACGGAAGGAAAGGAAGGAAGCAAAAAAAGGGGCAGAGAGATAGATGGGTAGGGCAAGGGTGTCACGGTTTTCCCCCTTCGCAGCACGGTTTCTATGGCGACAAGCGCCATGTGTTCTTTGTTTTGGTTCATTTTGTCACGCAAATCCTTATTATTATTATTATTATTCTTGTGCTAAAGTCATAAAGTGCGCTTTCAAGATGTGTAGTTTTAAAGGGTGTAGTGAAGGAACTGAGCCACTCGGACTGGACCCTGACAGCCATATCCAACCTGTTTGAGCCTGTTCTACATCACTGTGGGGTTGAATGATTCTATTGCACCAGTGCCCTTTCATGCTAGTTCATAAATATCTGTGCTATTTGCCACCAGAACAGCGTTATAGTCGCTCATGAAAACGTAGAGCCGATAGATAACATGTTAAGGTTTAACATGTTAATGTTAAACCTTATCCTAGAATGAGATTAAGAGTCGATTCAGGAGCAGGAAACGCACTAAAATGTGCTGTGCAAGGGGACTAATGGAGCAAGACTGGAAATAATTACTAGTTACGCGGCCACGTACACTCTTCTAAAGACTTGCATGAATGTTTGGATCCAATGTAATTCAATCTGCTCTGGACAGAAGCCAAACGATCAGGACTGCGATGCTCCACAGAGTAATAAAAAAGCAATATGGGTCGCGACGTGCTCTGGAAGGCGCCATCGTAGACCCAGGGGCTAGCAGTGTGACAGAATAATAAAATAAATTGACGGCTGTGTTTACTCTAGATGGCCAGGAAACAATATTAATTTAGGGCCACGTCAGCGCCGTCTCAGACGGCCTCTCTGAACTTTAAGAGGGAATGAGCTCGGCTCCATATTTCAGACACCAACATGAGGCAGCATTCGGTTTCACCTTCTGTGTGATTCACCTGAAGATCGGTGAAGGCAGAAAATACCACTCTGATCTCCTAAAACAAGTGGTGTTAATGAACGTACATAACATTTATGCCAATGCACACTTAATACGTTTGGCACACTTTTTGCTTTTTTCACCTGCTCTGTTTTACTGTTATATTTTTATTACTGCGTTTTTTAAAATTTCTATTCTATTGATTGTACTGTCTTTTTGCACAATTGAGGGAGCCAGTGGGCACACATTTCACGATGATTGTACTCTGTATGATGATATGCGACAAATAAACTTGAACTACACAGTGTATATGTCGACACAATCATATGCCGCTTCTTATGATGGGTTACCCTTCCATGCTTTGCACACTTATGCTGTCTGGTTTATCCCGATGCTGCCCTTGTTCTGTTTAGCTGGCGTGTACTGTGTCACGAAATGCACCACCCGATGTATTTATTGTACTGCGATGCCTTGTCTTAAACTTGTTGTTCTACCTGCATGGTATGTGATCATGTGTACGGCACCTTGATATCGTCTTCTACGTTGCACCATGGTCCTGGAGGCACAATATTTTATCTGAATGTATAGGCATTAGGGAAATCAAATTCTGATTTATTTGATTTGATTATTTCTTAAACGATTTAGTATTCAAATGGATTTTTATTAATAATGAGCCTGTCATTTTATACTGCCACACACAGAGAAAATATCAGCAGTTGCGCTACACTCTGTGTTCGTATTTCATAAATCATGAAAAGGTGAAAACTGTCACTTTCTAAAGCAAAGAAAATCATGAGAAGACAATCTCATAATTTTATCACAAAAATGAATGTGTCGGATTGATCTTTATTCATATTTATTTACCAACAGTAATGTTTTTAGATTACTACTAGATTTCCGATTTCTTAGGCGACCCAGGATCCACGTAAAAAAGATTCTGCCATTTTAAACAGGAATTGTTTTTTATGCAAGTCTCCAACTAAGGTTTGGCCAAATCCAAAATAGCTTCCTATTCACTATATATGCTCACTACATAAGGTATAACATAATGGCACTGTAGAACCTATGCAGTGCACTATATGGCCAATAGAACACCATTAGAGACTCAGCCACAGAAAGAGAGTCCAATACGTGCCTCTCGGAAATTGTTATCTACTTACACATAATACAACTTTTAGGATACTTTGTTTGTCTTTCTATTTAATTCAAACGTTAATACGCAATTAAAATTTGACATTTAATCCGAGCCTTTTTCCTACACAAGGATCATTTGGCCAAAATGAATAGGAACCATGTTTTTTAAAAGACTTACATAAGGTGACTAAAAGTTCTTAAACATTCAAAGGTGTATTTTTAGCCTTTGGATATGCAAATATTATAAAAGTTCAAATACTATTTGAACTTTGTTCTGACAGCCCTAATATGCATATATGGATATAGTTCCTTACTTCTCTCAGTGTACTTTCAGGTACAAGTTTAGAACAACGTAAACTGCCTGAAACACAGAGAAAGATGCCTGTAATAACCTATATGGATCTTAGTGTCTAGGAAAAATGGCACTTTAAGATATCGTCTTTATGGTTTGTATTAATGCAATGAAAATTTCCCATTACTTATTAGCATCAGTAGAACAGAACATCTGCCCCAGTCTTCACTGAGAGAAAAGCTGATAAGTCTCGGGTTCAGAGATGCAAAGATGAGTGTATTTTACTGGGTGGTTGTTATATTGTGATGTGATGCATACTATTTGACCTTAAATATATACTTTATTCTCCATTATTGCCCTCATATTATTGCTCTATTATTACTCTTATAAACTGTGTCGAACTAGACAAGCTGGAGAAGGTAGACACACACAGAGCAGCTGAAGTCTTAATGGGTTGAATATTTTTTTTTTTTTTTAAAGGTCACTTCACTATAGGAGACTGGTCCCTATAATGTAAAGAAAATATGTCCAATACTGACATAACTGCGTTATTTTCTTGATCAACCAGTTATTACAAGTATTTTATTACACACGAAATTGCCAGTTTATTAGGTACACTACCTTGCAGCTACACTCATTGGCCCTTTTATCAGGTAAACCAACCATAGGTCACTTTGTAGTTGTACAGTTTACCGACTGTAGCCCATCTGTTGCTATTCACAACGTGTCAAACTCCCTTCTACCCTGTCCACCAATGGAAAGGGAACAACATAGGAGCACCACTGACCAGATCATATTTGTGTGGTGGGGGGGAGTAGCTATAAGGTGGGCGAGCCTAATAAACTGGCCACTCAGTGCAGGTCTTCTTGGTGAGAAAGAGGAGGAAAACGCTTCTCACCGCTCCAGTCGTTCATCAGCACCATACCGAAGATGTGCTCATGGGCTTTCTCTATGGGTATCGGCTCTCCCAGCCTGTTCCCAGGACCCACTAAGAAGGCCTACAAAACACACACACACACACACACACACACACACACTTCACCTGCAACAGTGCACAGTGACTACAATACCAATCCCTTTTATGGAAAGGGAATGTTATATAAGAACATTACACAGAGCTTGCTCGTCAAGTGCTAGTTATACATTAAAATCAATACAGTTGCTTTCTCAAAACTGAACAATATAAACTTAGCGGAATCATTGTCATTTTATTTACACACACACACACATCAATATTTATACGATTGTCGTTATGGTTACGTGACACCTTTAATTAAACATTTTCATGCACTGCAGCATATAAATCATTCTTGTCTGCATAAACCTATGTCAGTGATTTTTCTTATTGTGGTTTAGTGGTGCGATAGTGAAGGCAATAGCGCAGCGTAAATATAGGCCTAGCCTAAACTGTTATTTATAGGCACTTCATAAAAAATGTACATATTGCTTATCGATCAGCATGTTGTTTCATATACGTTTTTGAGGCACCGAGGCATAAAAATTACATTAAAATGAACAATGCTTTGCGTTTTCCATTCAAGCCATTGGCTTTGCATCGCAACAAACGGGCGACCACTAGGGGGAAGACACAACGTGTCCCGAAAGAGCTGTCTGTTAATAGTTGAATGGCGAATAAAGAGAAAAGAAGAGTTTTGGGAGAAACAAAGTGATGTTTAGACCTTTTTCTGCCCTCTGTCAAATAGAGACATGCTGTAAAAAAGCATTTATGGCTCTAAATGCCTATTCCTCTCTTTAAAATAAAGCGTTTTATAGTCAATTACATAAGGCTTGTAACTGTAATGATGATATTTATTCAAAGCAACAGGTTTTATAGTAGCAAGCCTTTTCAGTTCAAAGAAATGCGTCAAAAATCGATTATCGTCAAAATATTTCCAAATGACCGATGCATGGAAAAGGCATAAATGCCTAGCTTTTTATTTATGACTGTTGTTATAGTTACATCCCAACAAGGTTACATAACATTGGGGGCACTGACTTAGAACTGTGATCAAATTTTTGGCCGGCTCTACGTTAGATGTCTCCCAATATAAGAATGTAACGCATGCCTGCCAGCCAATCAGAAACAAGTATTTTTCCACCAGTGCCCAATCAAACTCGCAATAGCTGAAGCAAAAGCACTCTCACCATTTCCAGCTCAATGTCCAACTGCTTCGATGCGCCAAACACGGGCGGCTTGGCTGAGAAACAGAGGAAAAGTATCGAAATTGAAAGAAAGAGACAAGCACAGCAGTGGTTAATAGCGTTTCTGACATGCATGAGCAGACAGTGCATTAATATTCAGCTCTGGAACCTGGTGCTTCTTCACATCAATCTGAAGTGTCAGCACAATGGACGACGTAACAGAGTTGATCAAAGGAAAGTATTATGGTATGTAATTAATGAAATACCCTCAGCAACCTCCTCAGTGTAAGGGATCCAAGCAAAGTTCCTTTTGACTTTTGCCATGAGTCAGCGCCTCTCGGCTGCTGAGTGACTGTGGATGCTGTGGTTATTGCAATTAAAGCCTATTAATGGAGCTGCTACTCAAACGTGCTGCGTCAGAGAGGCCAAAGTGACTTACAAGTGAAAAATACATTCCAACTATAGAGTGTGTGTGTGTGTGTGTGTAATTACCTGGGTCTGGCCTCATCTGGCCTTGAGGCCTTCTGATTGGAGTTCCTGAGATGACCACAGATGAAGCTCGGCCATGATAGCCAACCGGCAGCCTCAACCTGAGGAGCAGAAACATCATCACTCCATCCCGCCCTCCATCATGTCCTGCTCTTCTAAACCATCCCATTCATCATCCATCCAGCCATCCATTTATACATTCCACCTATACATCCATACATTCATCTTTCTTTTTCAATGGCTTGATGGACAGGGCCATGCTCCCTCCATCTATCCGTTAGCATCTTTCTCTCAAAGTGTAGTAGTAAAGGTAACACCAGTCTCCCAGAGTCCAGGTTTTGATGAGGCCTTAAAGAGTTTGTTAGATTTTGTAGCAGCACCGTCTACAATGCAGGAAAGAGTGCATTGTGACTGACTGTCCAAAGATCAATGAAAGCCAAAGGATTATGGAAGTCATCAGTGATTGCAGATGACCAATAGAAATGCTGCATATGTCTTGGCCTGCATGTCTCTCATTTCCAGTCTTGCCGGGTTTCCCCGCAAAACTAGGCTACTTTTTTTTTATCTGCAGCTGCGTGCTGATTTTATTGTCCACAGGCTGGCAGTTTTGCATTGATTTAATTATTTATATCAGTCCTCTGCAAGTCAAATAGGTAG
Source organism: Olivaichthys viedmensis (assembly GCA_028565825.1). Classification (NCBI taxonomy): domain Eukaryota; kingdom Metazoa; phylum Chordata; class Actinopteri; order Siluriformes; family Diplomystidae; genus Olivaichthys; species Olivaichthys viedmensis. The sequence continues at coordinate 9,563 of JAOUQW010028898.1, forward strand.
GCTGATTTTTTTTAATGCAAATGGTAAAATGCATAGGCTATTACACCTGTACTGCTGTGCTTGGGCAACTGTGGCTGTGATTAAAATGTAGTATTTTAATTAACAGGTGAAATGGTGTATCAATAGAAATAAGGTGTTGTAACTACAGTCAATACATATGAACTACAAGCAGTTTTACTGTAAGAATATACTTCTTGTGTGTCAGGGCTGGTTTTGATTATCCATTGCAATGTTTTTGTCACACAGACCAGACCTGGCAACCCCGCTCACTTTATCCCTGCATGCCAGCATTGCTCCGAACACAGCCCTTCAACATCCCCTGCCTCTATCCTATTATCAATATCATTGTAGTCTTCAGGAGCAGGCAAATTCCTTTATATGGTTAGCTAACAGCTAACTTTGATACTTTACCCTGTTAGTTAGCTGCTTCCTCTACTCTGCTAGCTAGTTAGCAAGCTGATATGTACAGGGTGTAAAGGAAATGAAACCCGTGATGAAACAATCTAGCCTCCTACTAGATCTCTAACTTCTATATTCAATTCAATTCAATTCAATTTTATTTGTATAGCGCTTTTAACCATGGACATCGTCACAAAGCAGCTTTACAGAAATCCGGATGTAAATCTAGATCCCTAATGAGTAAGCCAAAGGCGACAGTGGTGAGGAAAAACTCCCTGAGATGACATGAGGAAGAAACCTTGAGAGGTACCAGACTCAATATAATGAGATAGTAATTCACTACAGTGAACAGGCATATATAAATGTGTTTAAAGGATGTTGGTACAAGCGTATAGTAAATAAGAGTCCTGGGATGAGCACACGATAGTCTTCATGATTACAGCTGCAGTCCGTAGGAGATGCA
>JAOUQW010028899.1:0-10423 GCA_028565825.1 Olivaichthys viedmensis
CTGTAGTTTTCATTATTCTAGGAACTGATAAAGAACCTGCACCTTTGGATCGAAGCAGACGTGGCGGATCATAATAATAATATTCTGATAAAATTAATAATTAATAATTAATAATAAAATTCAGCAGGCTTCCTGCACAGAACCATCTCCAGAAGGATGTCCTCCCAATCGGATGTCTGTACCTCAAGCTCTACGACTCCAAGTGCTTCAGTGCCTCACTCGCCACTGGGCACCCTGGACAGCAGCGCACACGGTGGCTGGTCAAGAACCAGTTTTGGTGGCCCAAACTGAGACAAGATGTCGACTGCTTCGTCAGTGCATGCACAGTTTGTGCCCAGTCCAAAGCCGACTGCCATCTCCCATACAGACTCCTGGAACCTCTCCCCATTCCCGAAAGGCCATGGACACACTTAGTGGTAGACTTTGTCACCGATCTACCACCATCCAATGGACACATCACTATTCTCGTCATCATCGAATGATTTTCCAAGGCATGTAGGTTGCTACCCTTACCCAAACTCCCCACCGCACTGGAAACAGCCGAACTGTTGTTCCATCAGACCTTCCATTTGTATGGGCTCCCAGAGGATATTGTGTCTGACAGGGGCCACAATTCACATCACATGTATGGCACGCCTTCTGTGAGCAGCTCCATATCAACATTAGCCTTACCTCCGGATATCATCGGCAAGCCAATGACCAGGTGGAAAGAATCAATCAGGAGGTGGGCAGGTTTCTCCGCTCCTACTGTAGTTCATCTCAAGGAGATTGGAGCCGCTATCTCCCCTGAGCCGAGTATGCACAGAACTCTCTCATTAATGCCTCCATGGAACTCACACCATTCCAATGTGTCTTAGGATATCAGCCCCCACTCTTACTTTGGTCCGGCAATCCCTTTAATGTTCCCGCAGTAGATGAATGGATGAGGAGGAGTGAAGAGACCTTGGAGGCCACCCATGTGCGTATCCGACAAGCCATCCGACGTCAAAAGACCCAGGCAGATCGGTTGCGCCTTTCCCGCACTTCACTTCAGACCCAGACAACGCGCATGGCTCTCTACCCGTAACCTGAGACTGAGACTCCCATCGAAAAAACTAAGTCCCAAGTTTATTGGCCCCTTTAAGATTATACATCAAGTTACCCATGTCTCATACCGGTTGCAATTGCCCTTCTACTACCGCATTTCTCCCACATTTTATGCCTCACTACTCAAACCTATTCGTTGTCATTCCCAGGTCAGGGAGCCAGTGAATGAACCCACTCCGCCACTGGACGTGGGTGGACAGCCGGCTTACAGTGTCAGGACACTCCTAGACTCCAAGCGCCGAGGTAGGAGGATGTACTACTTGGTAGACTAGGAAGGCTATGGGCCAGAAGAGCGATCATGGGTTCCGGCAGACGAAATTTTGGACCCCGCTCTCATCTAGGAGTTCCACCACAATCACCCCAGTAGGCCTTGCCCCAAGGCCCAGGGGTCAGCTCCAGCGCAGGAGCACATAGCCGTCAGGAGCCGGCCGTAGGGGCGGGGTTCTGTTATGGTCTCCACTGACACTACAACCCCACACCACCAGAGGACTCTTGGAGTTCAAACACTTCCAGTTCACAGTTCACACACCTGTTGCTCGTTGCACCATCATCATTCACTATAAATACAGCTCACCTACACGGACATGTTGCAAAGTATTGCCCATATTCTATATGTCAATTCTGAGCGTTTGCTTTACCTGTGTGTTTTCTGGTTTTCGACATTACTGCCCAGTTTCTCGACTATGCATATTGCCTGCCCCTTTTGGTTAATATAAAGGCACGGCTAATTAGTTAATAGAGTGTTATCAACCTGAAATAAGAAAAGCCCATACAGAAACATGTCAGGGCCAAATTTGGGGTACTGTAGATAAGCCTTCCAGCATTATAGATACAGTATGACATGTGAGATAGTGTGCAAATCTTGTAAAGTTAACTCTTATGAAGAATACAAACCAATATTCAAAAGTAAGATATTCATTTAAATAATATTACAGATATATAGCAGTTTATCGGTGTTGTGGATGTGATATCAAATTGAGGTTTGGGAGACGCATTTTCAACAAACACCATAAATTTAAGTGTGTTATGGACATAAATTTGTTGATTTATGGATATGAAATCACAGGGTTGCGTGATTAATTGCTGTATGAAACATACAATAAGAATAAACTAAGAATGAAATAATAATAGCTGCCAACCAAACTCTAATCTTGTTGACATTAAGTACAAAAAATATGGGTCTCTTGATCATTCTGCTTAAACAGTGCAGTGTGGCTGGATAAAAATGCTGTGCTGTGTGCGATCGCCTCTCACATTTGATTGATAAACAATGCACTTAGCCTTAAAAGTTCAACCACAGCATGCGTGCTATGTTGTTTGGAAGGTTTGGTGTTGCTCCTAAGATTCACACACCAAAATATGTTTCATATTTTGTGAAATATTCTGTGGGATGTCTGTGGCTGTTACAGGTAATAATAAAAATATACAATTAGGAAACTGTAATTTATACACAGGTTATATAGCCACATCTAACTGACTATCATAGTGTGTGTCACATTTATTAAAGGACAGGACCCTACCGTCAACGGCCTAGAATGCAAAATCAGACTACTGCCTTCCACATAAATTGAAACGGAACAAAACTCATGTTGTATCTGTACATTCCACAAATGCATGTTCAATAAAATTTGTCCATCCAACACATTGCAAAAGGGAGTGAGGTGAGTGTGATTTGAAAAAGTAACTTCTTGGCGGCAGCTTAAAATAAGCCACATGTATTACCTTCTGTTATAGACTTTTTAAAAAAAATTTTTTTTTAATTCTCCACTTTAATGCACAAAATAATTTCTCTGCCACATAAAGTAGCTACTTCCATTTACTAAACCAAGCTGGTTTGAATGCACAACTGAACGTTTCTCTTCCAAAATGTCAGCCTGGAAAATTTAAGTCGGGTGGATGGAAAGGCTCCTCAAATGGCACTAGGTCATTGCTAGCTATTACTCCTCTGCTGGAGCATTAGCATCATGGGTAGGCTCTATACTAACCTCGGTATGGGTGCTGGCAATCTTAGCAGCAGTGCTAGTCCCAGTCTTTTTAGGAGATGATGGTTTTATTAAAAAATCTTATTCATACTATCTGATTCATATTATGATTCATCATATTCATACTATCTGATTGTCTATGAATTTACTAAATTTGCCACTATAGCCACATCAAGGGTACTCAACGTAATGTGTGTACGTACACCTACGGGGTGCTGCATGCATTGTTTAGTATTGGAAAATTATGAAATAATTATTATTGAATTATTAAATTATTAAATGATTCAATATTTAAATTTGTTTTCTAAATCTTTCATTGAAACAATATTTGGGTCACCAGGAAAACTATGCAAAATGTTTTAGTGCATTTATTTACATTTTCACAACTTCATTCCCAGACAAAACATTTTTACCATCTGCTCACCAGGGGGTGCTGTAGCACCTCCCCAACACCCCTACTTCACATGGCTATGTCCAGTGTATTGTTTGGCTGGGACAGACAGGAGTGTTTCTGAAACACCATTTCCTATTGAGTTATTTTGTCATTACAGATACACTTTGCTTTAATAATTACGTGTTGTTGATGGTGTGGCTATGGTGGTTCTTGGAGAGTATGTCTGTATTTGCTTTATCCCAGCACATATTTAATGACAGTATGCCAAAATTAGGTTTACTATGATGACTTCATTCTATCGCTTTAAAAGGCAGTATTTTCTCTTTGAAATACTGAACAAAGAAACGTCTGTTAAATTACTGTGGTGCTTCCGTTTACTCTATTATGAGATTATTAGTAATATGCCTAGTGACTGCTTCCTCCTGAGCTATTCACAGTTAAATTAAAATGATTTATTTTAATACCATTGAACTTACTGTTATATATAATAACCCCAAATTCATCTCATCTACTTTTGTGTTTTTACATTGTCATCATTTTCCTGAGCACTCTGTATGAAAGAAAAAAGTGTTTTAGTGGGGAAATCTGGAATGGGGAATGTTATAGATTATGTCTGACGTTGCTTACAGGTTCAATTCTTTATTGTTTTTTGGATGTAATGACTCGTCTTTTCTTTCCTTAGAGATGTTCAAAACCAGGCAAAACGCACATTAAGGATGATGCTGCCACCAGTGTGAAGTTATCTGTTGTTTTCCTTTTTCACTCTCATGTGAATATACTGTGTATAGATACTTTGTGAAATCAAATATAAGATGTTTTTTGGTAACCTCACTATGAATCCTGCGTTTTGTTTGATGTAAGCTATGTAAAAAATGCTATCATAAATCTAATGTACATCCTGTACTTAGTTTTTGTAGTTTTTTCTGTTTCCTGTAGTTACTGTTTCTACACCAGCAGAAAGGATTAAAAGCTTCTCAGTATTTGTTTTGGTCTTTCAGAATCCATTAATATGCCACGGCCATGCCGTGTTTCAGGTGCTCAGTAGAGTTTCTGTTTGTCATAATAAATATGTTAACGTTAAAACCCCCGCTACACCGTGACACTTCTCAGTAATAGTTTTGGTCTTTCAGAATCCATTAATATGGGCGCACACCAATTGTGACTACATAACATATTAACCTTGTCAATTTAATCTTTCAAACAAATCAGGTGTCTGGGAATTGTCAAACAGCCAGTAAAGATACAATCTCTTCCCATTGGATATTGTATAAATAATCCCGTACGACTGTAAAAAAAAATGTCAGGTCTGCCTGGAACAGCAGTCACATCATTTTTGTGCTCCCTGAATAAAAACAATATATTATTAGATTAAGATGGATGCATTCTTTGGTACTTGGAAACTTGTGAACACTACAAACTTCAGTGAATACCTGAAAGCACTTGGTAAGTTTAAAAAAATAAAATAATAATTGTATTACTTATTTTAGTGTGGATTCAGTTTGTGTATTTGCGCCCACGAGTACTGTTTACATTTTATTTCTAATATATTGAGTTGGTTTTTATTTACTCTGTGCTCTCCCAGGTGTTGGAGATGAACTGATCAACATTGCTCAAGTAGTTAAACCAACCTACACCATTTACCAAGATGGGGACTTTGTGGTCATTCAAACAAAGACCAGCATTTCTTCCGCCGAAGTCTCGTTTAGGCTGGGTGAAGAGTACTTTGAGGAATGCAAGGATGGCAGACAATGCTACGTAACTATCTAGAACTAATTTCCAAATTGCTAGTCATTAGATAGTTCTATTAGGCATTTTGTGCATTTGAGGCAGTAGGACTAGGAGTTTTAACATCTTAAACTCCCAGGACCTTTTGGTGCGTCCAGACTTCGTCACTCTTGTAACTGGTTTACTACTAGTTTCACTGTAATTACTGAATAATGTACTTTAAAATGAATAACTGAATAATAAGCCACAAGTTTAAGGGGTTACATTTATAAACTGTCTAGAACTTGTAGGTTACTTACAGAGTGAGCTAATGTGCTTGTAGGACTATCCCATTTATGCGTCCCATTTTTAATCATTATATAGGTAAATAATGAGCATTTTAAATCTCTGAGATAAACACAAGCCTAACTATTTTCTAGAATGTTGTAACCCTGGAAGGAGACAAACTCATACAGGTGCAGAAGTGGGACGGTAAACACGCCACGTTTGTCCGCGAGATCAAGAATGGGGGCATGGTCATGGTAAGAACGTTTTCAGTGCACTCTTATGAAGCTGGTTGTGAGTGTGATAGGCTATTTAAAAGCATGTAGTAATATGTTCTTCTTTGCATCTTACAGACAATAACATTTGAGGACATTGCAACTGTCCACACATTCAACAAAGTTTAAATGTTGGGCAACCTACCGTCTGTTTTACTCCTTTTTTGCTGAACTGTAGTCTGGAAACATGTTTTAAGAATTAGAAGAAGAGCAAAGAAGACAGATATCTTTTGGTACCTTAAGCGTCTGAATGCCCTAAAACATGAGCTGAATGTTTGAAATGTTTGAATTTTTTTCCTGCAAGATCATTGTAAACCTGTACAAACCAGACTCAATAAAGAATAAGGAGAAATATGTCATTCTCATGCAATTTATTAATAAGTAGGTCATTAGCCGTCTAAATCACAGAGCGAGTACTAACAAGTGTTATCACAATGATAGTCCAGAATAGATTATGGTGCAATTCTATTCATTCTATTTCATGACTATTAGAGGCCAAGCATAAATAAAATGTCATCTCTGGTTGTGTTACAATGTGTGGCTGCTTCTGTGTAATGATTTAAATGAGTACAGTGCAATGCTTTCTTTTCTCGACTAAACTATATAGTTTTGTGCTTCAGGTTTTTAAAATATGTGCCTGGGCCTACCATATCTAATAAATATATTGTGTTCATTGGTTTTAATCAAATTGACAGATTGCATACAAGGAAAAGCCCCCATACCCACCGTAAAATATGTTTTGTGGCCAGGGGCTCTTGTGAATATTAATGGCATCATGCACCAGTTTATTTTATTTCAAAACCTGGTTGCCTCTGCCAGTGAAAACTTGGCCGTAGATGGAGCGTTCTAAAAGACAATGACCCATAACATACATCCAAACCAACACAGAAATAGCTGCGGGACACGCAATCAATATTTTGCAATGGCCATCTCAGGTTCTAGTTTTGAACCCAGTGGTGTGAATTGAAGCAAACCTAAGAATATTCAGGATCTTGAAATGTTCTTCTTGGAGGAGCGGTCCAAAATCTCTCCACAAGTGTCTCCAACCTTGATAGACATTACAGTAAGAGGCTCAGTGATGTTATTTTCTCAGCAGGAGGCTTCACCAAATATTAATTTTTGGCGTGAAACCAGTGTTTTGCACTACTTAAGAAAACTGTGTGTTATATAAAAAATATTGTGTTCAATTAAAACAGTGTCCCTATATATTTAAGCTCAAAATATAAAATATATAAGCCCCTCATTGGCTTTGTGCTGGGTTGCCCCTCATTGGCTTTGTGCTGGGTTCTAGGTACTTTTAGAATATAGGCTAATAGGTGTTTTATCTTGTTCCTTTGGCACCGCCCACAGCCTAGCCCTGGTAAGAAGAGGAATCGTTATTATGTAATGCTTTTGCCTATTTGCACCATGGAAAATTGCAATACCTAAAGGAAAATGCACAATACACTTGATGGTACGCTAAAGAAACTGTGGTTTTGTGTCTTCCTTGACTTTGGTGTTCCTCATGCAGTTCTTGTACCACTGCACACCTCCTTTAACTTGAATAACATCAATGTTGCACCCCTTCCTTGAAAGGTAGATGTAACATTGCTATATATTTAAACAAGGCATTACATGACCTTGAAGTAAAATCAACATGCGCATTGTCAACCGCAAGGCAAAAGAAACTTTATGGCTGATGCAGACAGCATATAAAAAGATCTTTGGTGTCCCTGATCAACATTTCTGTTAACATAGCCTATATACTTTAATTTGTCATGCAAAAAAGGATGTTGATCTCATTACATATCTACCTTAGTCTGTTGTAGGTACACAATGTTATCCGGATGTAAAATATAGTAGTTATTTTTGTTATTCTTGGAGATCTCCAGTTGGTACATTTATCCAGAAGAGGGTAGTAATTCCTCAATAATTCCCAATACACCTCACTGGATTGAATAACTTGGACTTGAATTTATATTATTAGATAGCTCAATATACTGTAGTAGCATATACACTTTTTTTGCACAGTACAAAGTGGAAGTTTTGGCTCTCCATATTACCCAAGGTTGTAAGTGCTCTGAACATATTCACAGGTGACTCTACTCTAGATTTATTTACGTAAATCATTTAACAAGGACTTCAGGCTTAACTTGCATTGGCTTAATAAATTCATCTTGAAATAAATGCAAGCATAACCTTTTATTTATTTATTTTTTATAACTGTTCTGAGCCAGGAAAGAGGTGCAGAAGTGGCATAGTGAAGAGGCCAGGCTCTATGTAAGGAGAAGGTTAGGAAAGCAGTCATGCTGAGAATGTCTTCAGTTCACACTTATGAAATTGCTTGTGTGTGTGTGTGTGTGTGTGTGTGATAACATCAAAACAGTGTGCACCTTTTAGAAGTTGTAAATATCGGACAGTCTACCATTATTTTATTTTTTTAAACTTTCTTTTTCATTGGCCTGCAGTTTGGAAACATGTTTTACAAAGAAGAAAGGAAAGCAGAAGTTCTGCACCTCATGACTTTAAAGGTACTGAGACATGGGGTACTCTTGCTAGATCATTGTAAACCTATTATCAGTAAAGAATTGTGGAAAATATACCATTGATATGCACTATGGATGACATCTATACACTTTCATTAAAACAAAGGTACATTATGATCATGGCCGCACATGATCATAATAAGAATAAGAATAAGAATAATGGTTGTAATCTTCATTTACATGATGCATTTCTTTTTTTAGTTGCAAAGTATACATAATGCAGTGTAAACCTCAAATTAAAAAGTAAATCAATGCATTAACCACATCACTACATATAAAATCACAACAATTATGCGCACGAGAAAACCCCCAAAACTAATCCCTTACGAAACACATGTGGCACGTGTGGTATTCGGACTTTCACATGTGAAATAATGTGTGATTTTTATTTAATTTTTTTTTTAAGAAAAAAAAAAAACCCCAGTGATGAAGTAAAATGGAAAACATTTAAGCATTGCTAAGTAAAAAAAATTATATATATATATATATATATTTTTTAAATAGGCATAAGCTCTAATTAAATAAGCTTTTAATCTGGATTTAAAAACATCAATTCATAGAAATTCAGATGAGTACAATGCACTGCATGGTATAGATACATAAACCTGATCATTCTGTATAATCATCTCACAGCTGTGTGGACACCGACACCAATGAGTACACTGCCCTCTAGCGATCGAATGAGTACACTGCCCTCTAGCGATCGATTGAGTATACTGCCCTCTAGCGATCGAATGAGTATACTGCCCTCTAGCGATCGAATGAGTACACTGCCCTCTAGCGATCGAATGAGTATACTGCCCTCTAGCGATCGAATGAGTATACTGCCCTCTAGCGATCGAATGAGTACACTGACACGATGAAATGAAACTATCCAATGAATTTCGCCAACCTGTTCCCGAGATTGTAAACAATGGTAGCGCGTGATCACTTACTTCCGGTGTGGGTTTCGCTCTTGCCGCAGGACCAGAACTGAGCGGTATTAAGTCATGGGTCCAATTCTCCTTTGTTTGGCTGCTTCGCTTTTGTACCAGGAGATTTGTGCTGCTCCAAGAAATGACCGCTTTCGAGAGAGACCCCTGCTGGGTATAAGTAAGTATCAGAATCAGTATCAGTATCTGAATCTGAATCAGTATCAGTATCAGTATCAGTATCAGAATCAATCAGTATCAGAATCAATCAGTATCAGTATCAGAATCAGAATCAGTATCAGAATCTCAATCAGTATCAGAATCAGAATCAATCAGTATCAGAATCAGTATCAGAATCTCAATCAGTATCAGAATCAGAATCAATCAGTATCAGAATCAGTATCAGAATCAATCAGAATCTGAATCAGTATCTGAATCTGAATCAGTATCAGAATCGGAATCGGAATCAGTATCAGAATCTGAATCAGTATCAGTATCAGAATCTGAATCAGTATCAGAATCTGTATCAGAATCAGAATCTATCAGAATCAGTATCAATCAGTATCAGAATCAGAATCTGAATCAATCAGTATCAGAATCGGAATCAGTATCAGAATCAGAATCAGAATCGGAATCTGAATCGGAATCAGTATCAGAATCTGAATCAGTATCAGAATCTGTATCAGAATCAGAATCAATCAGTATCAGAATCAGTATCAGAATCAATCAGTATCAGAATCAGTATCAGAATCAATCAGAATCAGAATCAATCAGTATCAGAATCAGTATCAGAATCAGTATCAGAATCAATCAGAATCAGAATCAATCAGTATCAGAATCAGTATCAGAATCAATATCAGAATTAGAATCAATCAGAATCAGAATCAGAATCAATCAGTATCAGAATCAGTATCAGAATCAGAATCAATCAGTATCAGAATCAGTATCAGAATCAGAATCAATATCAGAATTAGAATCAATCAGTATCAGAATCAGTATCGGAATCAGAATCAATCAGTATCAGTATCCGAATCAATCATTATCAGAATCAGTATCGGAATCAGTATCAGAATCAATATCAGTATCAGAATCAGTATCAGTATCGGTATCAGAATCAGAATCAATCAGTATCAGAATCAGTATCAGAATCAGTATCCGAATCAATCAGTATCAGAATCAATCAGTATCAGAATCAGAATCAGGTTTATTGCCAAGTAGGTTTTCACATACAAGGAATTTGCTTTGGTGTGTTGGTGCATAA
>JAOUQW010028900.1:0-10422 GCA_028565825.1 Olivaichthys viedmensis
TTTTGGTCTGTGCCTGATCGTGCTTTGGATACGACTGATCCAGTTTCAGCAAAGCGTTTTAGAGTGCCGTACAGTGATAATGAAAAAAATCCCACTGTGGTCTCAGACTTTTGGACCCCACTGTGTATATATATATATTGTATAAAAATATCCAGTGATTGTAGGAGCAAGGTAGGTGAACCTAATAGATGGCCATATCAATTTAGTTGTGTTGCTTCACTGCATCAGTGTAGTCGTTTCATTTAGGATTTTCTAATAATAATCCATGTCAGGCTCTTACAGAAAGACACGGTAATCACAGACAAATCCAGAATCACATCAGCAACTAGCAGGCTGAGATTTAAACCAGTAAACACCAGAGACGTGAAGGACAAGAACTAGGATGCTGGAAAACAGCTTAGAATTGCAAATAATACATGCATGACTTCCACAATCGCAAAGACAAAAGACTAACAATGAGGTATATATACACTGAGTGGGATTCCACACCACAACACACAGATGTAATTTGATTTGTAAAACAAAGGTTTATTATTTGTCACGTCTTTTAAATGTAACACGATATGATTTCTCTCAGTAATACACGAATATTATGATTCAATTCACAATAAACCACTAAAATCTGATTGGCAGAAAACATTTATTAAGCTGTGCTGAAAGAAAACCCTAAGATAATCACGATCATCTTTTAATGCAGTTTCTTGAATATAGATTGATGTACGTACATTAAATCAACACAATCACATCATAACTTTTATCAATACTCATTTTAAAGAGCTAGAAATTCCGTTCACTGATAATATCAACTGAAATTATTTTATTTGGTCAAAAATGAGTAAGAAGTAAGGGGCGCTAATAGCCTCCGATTTAGCAATGTGCAAACTACAAGCAAATCATCACACACTTGCCTAAAAGGACATCATTTGGCTCAGTAATATCATTTGTAAAGTAGGAGAATAAGTTTGTATATAGAGCAGGTTTTGGGTGACGTTAAAATAGAGCCTACATTTTATACAGTGATGTTAATAATCCAGATGTTCTGCATATTTCTGATCTGTACTGACTGATATTATCTCATAATTAGTGTGTGTTAGAGAGGGTTGGTGTATGTTAGTGTGTGTTAGTGTGTACTACAGGGTGTCAGTGTGTGTGTGTGTGTGTGTGCGCGTGTGTGTGTGTGTGTGTGTGTGTGATCCCCCGCCCCTTATTCATACTGCACCTCCAGGCAAAAAACACACACCCTCACATGCCACTCCACCTCCTCCCTGCTTTCTCAGCTATACCTGTCTCATCAGCTGGAGGCACATGCCTGTTCCTGCACATCTACCTTCCTGAAAGGTTCACTTCCATCTGATCACATCTTGGATAAGCATGTGCTCATAACTCATTATATACCATGTTCAACATGCATGATATTTGGACACTTCAAAACAACCCAAGTATGCCGCATTCAAATTCGGAAAGGAGCTGCCGATATGGACAGCATTCTTGGGCACTGTTTATGGTTCTGAGGTAAAGGCTGCCCCATAAAGAAGAAAGCATAAGGACAGTTATTTTCTATGGCTCTTTATTTTGGCCAAATTTGAAGGCAGCATTTCATGTGTCCTTGACAGACAGTTCTTTAATGTTCATTGGATAAGATTTCCATAAACGTGTGAACAACATGTCACACAAAACTGTTGCTGTATCCATAATCCAACTGTCTTGTATCCATTCTTTTCTTTACTATTTTGATTAACAAGGCATATTTCTATATTTGGGACAGGCTGCACCCGCTATGTTAAAACTATTTGTAGCTGCTACTAAGTTACAACTTAAGGAGTATTAAATAATACTGTGTTGCACCACAAAACATAAATACAAGGTAACTCAAATATTTACATAAGACTTAAATGCAATTATGTGTTACATACCAGTAGTATAGAAAGGTGAAGAATGATTCAAGATGTGTTCACGCTGAGCTAGGGCTGCACAATGTATTTTTTATTGTTATTGCGAAATGGATTTCCACAATAAACACAACGCAATGGGCTGCAATATCAAAAATTATCACAAAAGGGTGAGATTCATAAAGCAGTGATGTGTAGGAGTGATGGTATCAGAGTATCATGAGCAAAAAGGCAGAGAGCTACAAAACACAACAACACACTTGAAACATTCAAGCAGCTAATAACTAAAATGAGTAATCCTGAAGAAAAAAACAAGACCAGGAATGTAATTTAAGTGGCGACAGAAGGTTTGGTACCAAAAAGGGGTTGGACATCAATCGTGTAACGTTATTTTGTTTGTGAAACTATTTGCAAATGCCAGGTTTTGTGCAAAACATATTGAGCCGTGTTTTTTTACTACAAAGGAGAGCACAACAAACTTTTACCATCACTTAAACGACAACCATTATGAATTATAGGATCCATTAAACATCCACTGCTCAGAGTTTTGAAAGGATGACACCATACAAGGTTACTCACAGCACCATAAAGAAATAACTGAGTACCAAACTTGTATGATCAATAAGAAGCAGGTTCATGACAACCCTGTTGTAAATAGGATAAATGTTATTTTACACTTTTATCGTTTTATATTCTTCGCCTAAAAAACCCCCCCAATACCATACAGGGTTCGTCAAACATCCCACAACTGGGGCGTCCCATATTTTTGCCTGATAGGTATCATTTGTCCCATGTAACAAATCGCCTAGCACTGGCTACTTAGACATCCGTCACCAGTAAGCACATGGTTTGAAATGCCACCTCATAAATGAATGGAAACAGCAACAACTATGCAGCAAAACATTAAAAGCAAGAACTACTAGTGCACCTAGAATCAGACACATCAGTCGTTATGACAGCTTGTATAAAAAATTACAAACACTATACAAAGTTATAAGTAATATAAGGCTACAGAGTGAAGACGACAGACAAGACAAGACAACGGCAAACATCTGCAGTAAACTTTTTAAACTTTAACTGTTTAAAGTTAACTTTAACTTTTTCTGCATTTCTCACTGATCAGGAGTGTGTCAGGTCTGGGCCTGTCCAGATTTTCCCACATAGAGTGAACACACACACACACACAATGCCGTAAGCATAGATCTCATAGTGAGTTATGAGGCACAGCATGTTGATCGTGCTCTTTAGCCAGCTTGTGTTTCTGTCACTAATGATAAAGTCATTTAGGTCAGTACTATGTTCTACAATGCTGAGAAAAACTAGAAATCACAAACAGAAATTTTAAAACTGCATCTGTGCAATATAATATTCTGTACATCCATGGCCTGTGCTTCTGTTTCTCTCAGGTTAAATAGTTTCATACACTAAAATGGCAAAGTAAACATCTTATGACTGCTCTATATCTGTGGTTCTCAGAGTGGGGTCTGCTACATGAAGCCAGGAAGCCTGTGATTTTATCATTATTATTATCTTACGGTTGTGAAGATCACTATTAACTACTATCAAAATAGCTGTAGTTGATGTAGTTAATATTTAGTTACTATAGTTATAAATGGAGTTATGAATTAACTGAAGTTTGGGAGAAAGACCACGCCTGAAACTCTCCCATCTTCCTATCCAACTTCCTAAAAATTCACATCTCTCCCCTTCTGCTTCTCGTGACGGAGTTTCCGTACTCAAAGGAGCCATACCAATAGCTAAAGCTATACCAATCCCAGCCAGTTTTCATCCTCACTAACCACTTACCCCTAGTAAACTAATTGCTAGACAGTAACTCCTCCAGTGCCAGCCAGAAGAGGATGGGCTCCTCCTGCTGAACCTCAGTTCCTCTCAAGGTTTCTTCCATCCGAGGGAGTTTTTCCTTGCCTCTGTCGCTTGCTCAATGGGGGTTAAGGCACTGTCATCTCTAGGTCCTTCCTGGGATAATCACGTTACAGAAGCACCACAATGTAACTCCTCTCCGTCTTATCGCCAAGTCCAGTCCCCCATCTCCTCAACATCCCTTCATCAGTCCATTTCGCTACACGGATGACGTCACCTAACACATGGACCTCTTGCAGAAATAGAGTTTCGTATCTCCTTTAACTTCGGAAATCCATTCCACTCCGACAGGCACAGTTATTCTAACACACTGATAATTGATGAACCATTCACATTTCACAAGAACACCCCATATCCGCGACCCTAATGACATTTCTTTGCTACCACACCAACTCGAGTTTCTGCTTTCAACCTTCTATTCCATGAGTCAAACCTGCCGCGATAATGTATATGTATATGTGACAATAAAGAAGCTTTCATTTCATTTCATAAACTTCCTCAAGAAGGTCTTTTAGCGGTTCTCTTCACACCTCCTCTAAAGACTTCCTGGCTGTCTCACGCTAAGCAGAAGCCACCCAGAACTCCAGCCCAAGTTCTCAGAGTTCTGCCCTCCCTACCACAGTTTCACAATCACTCTTCATACCATTTAGTTGAAGGTGTGGGCTGCACTTGCAAAATGGAGTTATGAAATAACTGAGGTTTGGGAGAAAGACTACGCTTGAAGCTCCACCTTCTTCCTATCCAATTTCCTATAAATTCACATCTCTCCCCTTCCTCTGCTCGTGATGGAGTTTCCGCACCCACCACCTCCCCGTCTCCTCCCTACAATTCAAGGACTCCTACACAAACTCATCAAGGGGGTCTCACGCTAAGCAGAAGCCGCCCATAACTCCAGCCCAAGTTCTCAGAGTTCTACCCTCCCTACCACAGTTCCACAATCCATACCATACACCTTCACCTAGTTTAATTGAAATTAATTGAATGGGCTTAATCTAAAGCCCAGTAACCTAAAAACGAGTATTAATAATGTCAACTCAAATCTAACTGGAAATTTAATAAAACTAGGAGAAGTGTTGTTAATTTGATACAAAATGTTTACAGTGTAACTGGTTTGGGTTCTGTGGGTACATATGTGCTTAATGTGTCTAATATTTGAATAACTATATTCATGAAATCGATCTGTGCTGTGATCATAAGGGGATCCATTAAAATGTTTTTACACTGTAAGGGGTCCCTGGCTGCAAATAAAGTTAAAGAACCGTGTATATGTTTTAGAGCAAGATAACTGTGAAGTCCTCGCATTGGCTAACTGCACTGCAAAAACAATACATTAATCAATTCAAAGAGACATTTCAAATGACATTTCCCATCATTTTACATTTCCCATCATTTTACATTTCTAATCTCTCCTTCACTAAACCCCTAACACACACACACACACACACACACACACAATCATTATCTTTCTGTGAGTCTGCCAATCAGCTCCATTGTTCCACTGATTAAGACCAGGTGAAAAGCCTTTTGTTTCTACTCAAAGCAAACACACACACACACACACGCACGCACACACACACACACACACACACACACAGCAGGAAGGTGTCTGCCTCCCTGCCCCCACCCTCTGGAAAAATCCAAATAGCATTCCACAGACCCACTGTGTGTGTAAACTACTGTGTGTAGTGTTTGAGTGTTTGAGAGGCAGTGATTGAGTTTGTATGAGAAATCATGTTCTCATACGAACCCGATAATCAACAGAAGTTATGACATTCCTACAACATTGGTTAACAATAACAGCAGAAAACAATAAACTGCTGGTGCCTAAAGAACAGCAAAAGGAAAGTGACTGGGCAATGTGGGAAAGAGATGCAGACATCTTGTGACTGCAATGTGTAAAACACCTGCCACAGCTCCAGAAAACAAAATCTCTCAAATAAGAATCATATTTCTTTTACATTTGGCAAATGCTTTTATCCAAACAGACTTACAAGTGGGGCAGAATGCAATCCAAGCATGTAGATGAGCAATTGAGGGTTAAGGACCTTGCTCATGGGCTCAACAGCAGCTCTCTTTTAGTGTTGGGATTTAAAATCACAAGCTTCTGGTCGCAAGCACAAACCTTACTCCCTTACATGGTGTTTCTGGGTAGGCTTCATTTCTGAAAAAAAAGCTCACACACTACAGAAACCTGAGCAGCCCTGGTGTGATTTACACTGACTCTGGACTGTCATTTCCACTAGAGAGAAAGAGAGGAACTGCAACCTCTAAATAGTCACTGGTTTTACACCATTGTAAACTTACTGGATTGAATTTCTAAGATTCTTTATGAGAATATTCAAAGTGGGGAAATCATACTGAGAGATCATATTGAGAGATCATATTGAGAGATCATACTGAGAAATCATACTGAGAGATCATACTGAGAGATCATACTGAACGATCACACTGAGCGATCACACTGAGCGATCACACTGAGATCAAACTGAGAAATCATACTGAGAGATCATACTGAGAGATCATACTGAGCGATCACACTGAGATCAAACTGAGAAATCATACTGAGAGATCATACTGAGAGATCATACTGAGAAAACATACTAAGAGATCATACTGAGAAATCATACTGAGAGATCATACTGAGAAATCATACTGCGCAATCACACTGAGATCAAACTGAGAAATCATACTGAGAGATCATACTGAGAGATCATACTGAGAAATCATACTGAGAGATCATACTGAGAGATCATACTGAGAGTGACACAGTAGGCAGCATTTAGTGCCTTGTACAAATATGAGCTACTAGAAGAGAAATAGAGTATAACATGGGGGCTGTGATTGTGTGTGATAGGCTCTGACCTGCTCTCGCAGTCTCTCCTGGTGGCCCATGATGGCTGAGGCATGGTGAGGGTACTTCTGCTTCAGGTGCTCCAGGAAGGCCTCTCTCTTCTTGTCCATGTCTGAGGGCTGCATCGCCATAATCTCCTCTGAGCTCCTCGCCCCTCCCACCGTGTGGCGCCTTGGCACAGCCACACGGCTTGACTTGCCGTGTCCTCTCACCCCCGAGCTGTTGGCACACGACGCAGTGCCAACCGAGGGCTGCTTGCTGTGGAGGTGCTCTGTGTCCTCGGGTGACGTCACCTTCAGATTACCCTTCAGAGGCTCTAGGAAAAGAGAGAAAGGGAAAATGATAATGAGGAAGATCTGTAGAGGATGTCTGTCTATAAGAGTGTAACATTATTTATTGCAACGATAGAGTGCTGGCACCAAAGGTCATGAAAACTCTGCACTGCTCCAAACTCCAGTTTATTCCTTTTTATTTTATTTTATGACTTTGTGGCTATGGTGGCTGTGCCATGCTAGCATGCAAGTGAGCGTAGATAGAGTGTGTGGGGGTGTATGGGTGGGTGTTCACAGTGCTGCCTATTGCAGCAGTGGGGTGGAGGTAATACCACAGGGTTAGATTTTAAAACTAGCTGATGTTCCTTTGTAAGCTTTTTTGCGCAGTTCAATGACGTGAGGTACTATGGTAATATGTCATTTCCATTTAGTGCAAAGCCTTAATGTTTAATTTGAGATGTTACTACCCTACAAATAAAATCAAAGTACTAGATATAAGCCAGTGAAGCTTGATTGCTTAAAAGAGCACTTGAAAAATTACAAGTCACTCAAAGCTCACAAGTGGAGGGTTACAAGACTTATAGATTTAATAACATGCCAGCAAACTGCGACAGAACAATCATTCCAACGAAGGTAAGTAAACAATCCACAGTTACAAAACTAGCAGGAGAATCAATATTAAACTCAGTTATAGAAAGTAACGAACCTTTGGAGCAATAATGTGGTCATTCAGACCTGCCCTCTGTCCTGCCTGCAACGCGATTTACATCGTAACTCCTAAAGAACACGTCAGTAACTTAATTCCTAGCTATTATATTAGCTTATCTGTTAAAGGATGCAAAGTCTAATGAGCTCGCAAACGTAATATATTCATTTAAAGTAACTAACATAGGCGCGTAAATTTCTAACTTATCGGAATGAAATGGAGCACATTCTGAAATTTTTAAATATGCTGCAGAAAGTAATGTTTTTTGCAGCTTATTGCTGAAACACTAGTCATTCGGTGTCTCTGTATCACCCCAGTGACCTTATTGCTCCCCTCTTTTTTTCTCCACGCAGGAAAATTATTACTGATATACAGGATATTACAGTCAATTTTTACTATGATTTCTATGATGACCTTGAATTTGAAAAGAAACTTTAACTAGAGCGTTTGTAGCAAGTAACTCACTAGATTAGGTTGACTAGTTATCTTCCTTCAATACATCGTAACTGTTCTTAACCCAATAGTATGACGGATCATTGCAGAGTTACATTCCAAAGATCAAATAACATCCTCTTGTTAAAGAAGCCGACTCTTTATAAGCTTATGTTGTCAGGTCATGTGAAAAATCAGAGGAGTGATGGTGGCAAGCTTTAAGACAAGTTGTGTCCTATGTTCACGTGTGTATTCAATCCCACACCGATCCAGCATTTCAGGCAGTATTGGCCCTGATACCAATAGTAACAGATTGGTACATCCCTACTGCATTTAGGCCAGCTTGGAATAGTGTTTAGTCGAGATATTTGTTACGAATTTGGGATTTTAACAAAAGCTGCTAAGCTGTAAGTAGTAATTAGGCCTAAAAGTGTTCGATAAGCTTGATGAGAATAGGTCAACACTAAACCTTTAAGTTTGGTGTTTCAGCCAGCAAACATGCTCCCAGTTAACATGCTCCTGGTTCTATTTATAGGCAACACACACCACACACTCTTACACACAGACACGAGTCTCAGCCAGTTGACCAAGTGGAATTAAGTTCCGTGGAAACAACAGAGCCCTGTGGTTACTATCCAAACTTCTTCCTGTTCAACGATTGCATTCCGTAGTTGTTACCTTCCTCAGGCGAGTCTCTCCTGCACTCTTCTCCTTCTCCACTTTTGTCAGTTATTTCCATTTCAGCAGGGCAATTCAGCAGATTGAAAGTCTGATCAGGGTTATGGGTTAAATCCCAGTCCCTCTCACATGACAGCAGCAAAATGGTTTATCGGTTTCAGGCTTTAGACAGACTGTGACTGGCAAGATTAACTAAAGAAATCCTCAGTTTCAAAACACCCTCAGTTGGTATGTATGTGTGTGTGTGTGTGTGTGTGTGTTCCCAGGGTCAGCTAAAAGAGATGACGTGACGCCAGGTCTTTCGGCTGCGCTTAGCAAGAGCCCCTCGACAACAGGTGTCAGACACGTTTATTCTTTTACACTCCCCCTCTAACTTTGTCCCTAAATTGGCCCTCTACATTTGATTGGCTCTGAACACACACAGCGTGCATATGTGAGGGCTGGCAGTGTGTGTAATGCCCGCACTGTGGAAAAGACAGCTGGACAGATCAGCTTCCTCAGCTTTGATCCGTGCATGTGTGTGTGTGCCTATGTATGTATGTGTGTGTTTGTGTGTGTGTGTGTGTGTATGTGTGTGTGTCTGTGTGTGCGTGCATGTGTGTAACTGAGAGTGGTCAGACTGAATCACTCTCCAGACAGGTGAAGCCTAATGAAAAACACGTGAAAAGAAACTCGTGTACACACACCGACACACACACAAAATTCTTTCAATTCTTGTGACACATGAAAAAAATAAACGTACTGAACATACACAACATACACAAACATACATAAGTCCATCCCGCCTCAGATTGTCCAATTTCCTAACCTGTTCGCTTGCCTAGTTTGGGAGCTCTGTTACATAAAAAATATGCCATTATTTGCTTGAACCCTTGAGTTCTGTTCCTTGGATGTCTGTAACAGATGTTAGAGTGACCCGACCAATCTCTTGATTTTAAGAAGCCAAAACCGCACACTTCGCTTTGCTGATGGAAAACTCAAACCACCAAATCAACCTTCAACCTTCATCTTTCCACTGTCTCTGTTCTGTTTTCCTATTCCTTCACTGCCCTGAATGGCCGACCCATCGGGACTGGAGGAGTCCGGCACCAAATGGAACCCATAAGGCTTGGGGTGGGGATATGTCACGAGGAGGTCCTTTCCCTGCTCATCATCCCTTCCAGGGAGGAGTGTATCATTCTGGGGTATCCATGGCTGGTCACCCCATGACCCAGTCATCGTTTGGAGCAAGGGGGAGATTGATCAGTGGAGCCCACACTGCATACCAAAGTGCCATGCTGTACCACCACCATGGAAAGCCCCGCTGCCGATGCTCGGGTGGCAATCCCCCCTCAGTATGCTGACCTCACAGAGGTGTTCAGAAAACAGCAGGCGACCTAGATACCTCCACACCGCTATCGACCTCCTACCCGGTACCTCGCCTCTCTGTGGCCGTATCTACCCCCTTCCAGGCCCGGAACACACCGCCATGAAAGAATACATCAAGGAGGCACTCAAACAGGGGTTCATACGCCCTTCGACCTCCCCGGCTGCAGCCAGCTAGTTCTTTGTAGAGAAGAAGGGCGGGGGTTTGTGGCCGTGCATCGACTACAGGGGTCTGAATATAGTATAGGGTCTGAATAACTAAGAAATATAATGTTCAAGTTCAAGTTCAAGTAGGTTTTTATTGTCATTTCTCCATATACCACGTATACATTGAAATGAAATGTCGTT
>JAOUQW010028901.1:0-10418 GCA_028565825.1 Olivaichthys viedmensis
ATGTAGTCCTGTATAGCGTGCTGCTGTTTCGTTGCGTGTTGCACCATGGTCCTGTAGAAACAACATTTCATTTCAATGTATACGAGGTATATGGATAAATGACAATAAAAACCTACTTGAGCTTGTACTGGTTATACACAACTGGTTATCCACTAGCCGGCCTTTCGGCTTTTTCTCTTTAGCTAAAACAACCTCACAACTGGGTAACAATACACATTACACAAGGAGGATTTGTTTGGGTTTTTTAAACACAAAAAAAATCCTACGCACTGTAGCTTCAAGGTTAGGTTGGAGGGCAGGGTTGTTCGTGGTAGCTTTACTTATGACTTAATTTGTATAAAATGCAATGAACTCGCTCATTTTGCATGAGATCGGGTTCATACTCATTATCTCCTTCCTGTCCCTGACTCGCCTAGTTTACACTTTCATATCCCTCTTCCTTATCCTTTCTGAATGATCGGCCCTGCGAGGTAGGAGCGTGCACAGCCATGCCCACCGTATAACCCGCTGTATCATCTTTCCCTCATGAAAATAACTGTGTAAAGTTTAGACCAAAGAGCTGCTGCTGCCACATGCACTGCCTCAGACTTATGAATGAAACAAGACACCGAGTGAAAGGAGAAAGACAACGCACCAGCAGACGGGATGAATGAAAGGACAGAAGCCGGGATTGGCCCTCCTTCACAGCTATAAATGGGGAACTGGGCTTTATTATTGAACGCGTCTAAATGGAAGAATCCTTGACCGCCATCCCAGCGGAAAGACCTAGGCCGATTAAAAGGATGTAATACGAGAGAAATGGAGGATGTTGGACAGTCAGTGATGCTCCATTCATGCAGTATAGGGATGTGGATCAATAGAGATGTAAGACTGGTGTTGCTTTAAAAAGCTTGTGGTGGGAGGATGTGGAAAGTCACAGAGGAAGGTACTGCACTTTGAGTGGATGAGATCAATCCGCCAGGGGAATAGTGCGTTCAGTGTGTGTTTTATTTAGTGTGTGCATGATGGGAAAGCTAGTCGATGTTTACTGTTATCCCATCCACATACACATGTACAATGGGATGAAATACCGCGCTTTCGGGACCATAGTGCATCATGGCGTCATTGATCACACACTCGCTTCCGTGCCGTCCGTACATCTGGAGGATTAAAAACTGTCCACTAGGGGGCAGGTCGGAGCCGAATCATCACCAGCATCGGAATATCTTCTTGGACAACTTCCTGAGGTAAACAGTGAAGATGGCGGGAGTTGAGGAGGCTATTATAATGTGTATCTTGGGAAAACGGGAGAAACGGCGGCAGTGGCACCAGCGTAGACGGTGTATCAGGCCATTAAACCAATCTCGCCACGGAAATGGAGAGTTTATTCCTTTATACTGCCCCCACCGCGCATTACTTCACTATACTGCCCCCACCGTTTACGCTGGTATTGCGCCACACGCATGCGTTGTGTGAATTTTTTGGGACGTGCACAATCGACGTGCTGAATGAACGCAGGATGCGTACGGCGGCCATCTTGCGGATCCGTCCGCGTAGTTAACAGCAAGTTTAACCTCTCATTGGTATTTAGCACATTTCATGCACACCTCGTACCTTCTGTGATGCCCCTAGCTTCGGATGTGTTATAACCAGAGTTTAAGATGGCCCTTTCCCCCTGGGCGCGTATACACACGCCTGCTCGCCTGCATCCACATGCCTGGTGATGGTTCAGCACTTCGGCGCCGTGTCCCTGAGCTGATCGTTAGCCTACTCAGTGTGAAAACAGCGTGCTCATTAGGGTGCTGCTGAGGCCTGTGGTTTTTTTTTTCCTTTCAGGTTGTGTTCTTGCCGCCTTCAGCTGGCGATCCTAGAGACTGCCTTGCATCACCGTAGTGTTAACCCTGACGGTTCCGGCAGATTACACATGCTATAGCACACCACACCAGGGGACCATCTCTCCATCCCTTCTAAACCACACACACAGCAGTGACCAATGGACTCTGATTGTTCCCGCTGTACAGAGGATCGCACACATGCAACCATATGTCTCGTGTGTAACCACAGAATTACAGCATCGAGTGTTGCGTACTGCTGATCTGAGATGATCAGGGCACTGCTCTAATCCTTAGACATATTAGAGACCTAAATAGCTGATGACATCATTCTGTACACCGCAGTGTGAAGCCACTTTAAGCCAGTGTTGTGACGAGACATTGCATATTTTAAGAATCGTTTATTATTTCATTGCTTTAGAAGTTTGCGTATAATTAAACTAGGTGTTGTAGCGTATACATTTTGGCACTGCTATGCTATACCCTGTCTTAAGTTATGAGCATGTTGACTGATTTGCTGATCTCACTCCACAATACAGAAGGTTCTAAGTGGAAGCTTGAATTGCTATCGATTCTGCTAGATGGCCAGAAATAGCCAGCCTTCCCAGGTCCAGGTTTAAAGCATCCCGCATCCTGAGATTGTGCTAAAAATGTGTAAAAGGCCTCACTGGCCCTGGGTCTGATTTCATGCGTTTAGACAGTAATGGTTTTATCGTGCAGAGGGCACCTTCACTGCTGTCCAACAACGCTCTCTGCTCCGGTTTCAACACGCCCGCGCACAGCGCTCACTCTGCTCTGGTTTCCTCAGGCCCGCCAGTGGCTCTAGCGCCGAGCGGTTACATCAGCTCTTCTCCAGATCGCTCCTGCTTTAAGTTGTGATGCAACAGTAGGAGTGTCGTAGTTGAGGACTGCTGCCAGCTCGGGCACGTCAAGGGGACTTCTGTGGAGACGTCCGCTCTGAGAGTGAAAGTATTCAGTGTATTCCGCGTGGCCTCATAAAAACCCGTTAGAACTTGTTTGGATCCGAATTAGTCAAAATTTGAAATGTCAGTCTGGGTATTCGAGCGTAAAATGAATGCTATAAATCAGGGGTTTACAAGCCACGGGCTGCGCCCTCCACTGGGCCATGTGAGTACTGGAGACGGGCCCATATTTTTGATGATGATCTTTGGTCAAGTAATGGCTAAAATGATATTAGCCAAATGTAACGAGGATATTTTTCATCTTGATATTGCGTTTTCTAATTATTTTTGCAACAAATGTGTAAATCATCATTGGAGTTGTATTTGAGTGAAACGGGCTCGACGTATTTGCTCAGTGATGGCTCTGGGTGGGGAAAAAGGCAAGCTAAAACATGACATGATATTATAGGTCATATATATATATATACATATATAAAAAAAAATTTTCAGCCGCAAAAACAAGAATGTTGTCTTTTTACTGATTGATAATGATATATTATGCACAATAAAACCAGGGACATAAACTCACGGTGAAAAATATTTGATTTCTGTCTGGTTTAGGCTGCTAGCCGTGTTGGATATTGAGTGATACTTGCGTATATGTGGAAAATCTTTGAGTCAAATATAGTTTCCATTTTGGGAAGACCTGATTGGACAGCTCCGTCCCTAATCGCCTTTCTGATTATTGTGTTACAAGTGTAAATGCTTTTTTTGTTTTTTACAGCCAGTCCTGTGCTGTCGTGGGCCAAGGGAGCTTTTGTGGTCCGTCATGTGGCTTGCGAGTTGTAAACGGTTGGAAACCACTGCTATAGATAGTGTAGTGTGGCAGTAACAGGCTGTTTGGGATGGGAATGTTCCCTTAGTGAGGCTCTTGGCCTGTGGTATGCAGCGTATAAATGATGTAATGCAGTTAAAGGACACTTGATGAGGTTGTTTACCACTTTCAGTGCTCCGGTCTGGTCCTGGATACGTGTAAACTACTTGTTTACCCTGACTAATTTAAAGACCGTATTAGGAATTGTCAACATGGCAACCCAAGGACTAATTTTACAAACAGCAAGCACAGCAAAAACACCTATTGTACAAAGCAATAGGTATATCAAAGCAAATATTTATTTATTTCTCCTGCTGACGCTACTTTCAAGAAGTCCTCAGTTTACCCCTGTTTTATTCTTGGTGCTTTGATTGGACCCCTTGCTGGCACACGTCCCTTACGAGAATGGAGGTGTCTCCGCTGGTCTCCGGTGTCGTCTTCTTGGCGCCAGGCAAACGGCGAAGGGCAGCGTCGAGAAATTTAAGAACCGATTTGAAATGCATGCTAATGTGGAAAGACCAACGGGGAGCTAGCCGGGGCACACGTCCTTTCCCAAAACAGCCAGACTTCCCGGTGTGTGTGGTGTCATACGTTGCTTACACCTGCACCCCCATACACACGCTGTTCACCCTCATGATCATGTGCCTGATTGCTCAACAGGACCTTCACCCAGGGTTGTGTTTCCTGACAGCATGTGTGAAATTACACAAGGCCTCATCAGCACATCAGCCTCTGTCCTGCTTGTGTTCTTGATTTGTCCTGCTGGGAGGTGACGCGTTAGACGGCCCCGATCCTATCCGACACGCCTATAAACGTGTTTAGGCTGCTGACGGAAATGAAAATGAAAATCGGTGGCTTTATTTGGGTACTAAATATTGAGGAGAATAGATGAGAATCATTAGCTTTGCTATAGAAATAAGGCCGATGTACCTGTACTACCAATTTGTCTGGAGTAGACATGCGGCAGTTTATATCCAAACTCACTTTATAATGGAAGTCTAAGGGCACTTGTTGAATTTCGTTAATAAACGTTTAACATATGCGACCATATAAGGCTAATTCAAAACTACATAAGTTAAACTCTAACAATAAAGGAACGAGGATGAGACGCACGTGAGACAAAGTCTTACAGAAGCCCTTCTTAGTTTTATCCAATTTTCCAACACTGCGGCAAGAAATTCTGGTCACGTCACTTTTCCGAAGGTTTTTGTGGTTTCCATGCGCCATCGCACCAACGCAACTACAAATTCTTCCCTCTGAAAAAGTAGTCCCATCTCTGAAAGGATGAATTTATACAGATTTAGAGCTTCATGACTCATGAAAGTGTTTTTTTTTACAAAACTACGCCCCAACAACTAATTCTTGTCTGTGGTAATCACACGTACACTACAGATGCAGTAGATGGAGATTAGGGTAAAACAAAAAAACGCTGGCGTATTCCTTTAAAGACCCAGTTGTGTTTTAAAGAGCTAGCGAGTGATTGTGAGTAAACAAATGTCAGCGGGATAGGAGTGATGACGTACGGTGATCTGGATTAACGTCCCAAATGATGCACGACTCCTGAATGTGATGTCTTTCGAGGTAGATCGTTTTTAAAGTCCTGCCCAATGGCCGAGACGGGTACAGGTCAAATACAATATTGTGATGATGCCATAAACCGTAATGAAAGGTATGAGAGGTATGATATGAAAGTGTAATGCCTCATCTGAAGCTTGAACAGTGTCTTACAATCTTAAAGCCTGTCTGCTCATCCGGAACATTTGTTGATTGCCTAAATGCCGAGTCATATCAGCTCGACATCTCGGTTAATTGTTCAAATGAACGGAATCCGTGCAGTTTAATTTAAGCAAACGGACCGTGTTGATTATTATCCTGTTGCTCTCCAAGTCCATGTAGCTGGGAGCAGATGATCCAGAGCATGGCACGCTCTCCCTCTTTATTCGCGTTGGGTCTCATCTTTTCGGTTCCTGGACGCCGTTATCCTGTTACATAACCCAGTCCATGTTCAGTCACTAAAATAAACACACCTGCTCTCTGGATGTGACTGGCTGAGGTCTGGGAAAGCAGATTTGCACGCTGAGGCTAATTTAGAGCCGTGATGTTGATGTTACTGCGTGGCTACAAAAGGCTGGAGTGTGTGTGTGTGTGTGTGTGTGTGTGTGTGTGTGTGTGTGTGTGTGTGTGTGGTATTTCACACTGCACTCTCAGGACTCTGACTAATCCCAGCTAAAGCCTGCCTCTGCTGTAATTGGGCAAGAACTGCGGTGCGAGTCTGTGAGCGTTTACACACACTTTCCTGTTGGGCATAATGCTATACAGTGATGTGTAATAATAATAATAAGTTACATGCAGATAGTGTTATAAAGCCCAAGGACGCGTTATAAAAGATAGTCACACGAAATGCAAGTGACCCAGGACTCTGTATGCTATATGGACGCACACTAATAATCTGATTTTGGGCAGTTATCAGATTATTCGAGTGTAAACAGCGTACTACGAGATGGTGAATCGGATTTTAAGAAACCGTCTCCGTCTTTGGATCAAAACGGCGACAGCTTGATGAAAGATGAGGCTTGTGTACAGTTTGCAACCATAAAAACGAAATAGATCTTTACTGGTAAAGCAGCTTGAGAGCGACTCTTGAGCAGCCAGTCACCGGGGAAATAAACTGGTCCAATTTAAAAGTAGGCCGTTCTCGACCATGTTGAGCGACATCTACTAAACTCTGTAGCAATAGCTAGAAATCTGGCTTGTAGTAATGTTGGGGGGAGAGAAAAAAGGAGGAGAGTCGCAGAAACAAGCGGAGAGATCCATCAGTCAGGTGAACAGGCGGTCTGGAACGAGGGACGGAGCCAGTGAGAAACTGAGAAAGAGCATTAAGATTTATGTTCAGCTCTCTCACCCGAGGCTTTGTGGGCTCTCCGTGACCCACATTCCAGCCTCCTCCTCCTCCTCCTCCTCCTTCTGACAGGAACACAGCCAGCGACACAAATCACGCTGCAATATACAGAGCGGCGCTATCGATCCAGCAGCTGAGAGAGATGCCACTGCAGCCTAACATTCATCTAACCTTCATCCAACCAGCTCCGAAGTGATCTGAAGGCAAACACTTGCTCGTTCAGCGCTGATTAGGAGCTGTTGATCAGCAGGGTGCAGTGGGAGTGCGTTAGCTGAACGCTAGCAGCCCGAGGCCTCAGCAGGCCTGGTTTTTCTGCCTCTCTGTCTCTGCTCCACCGCAGCGCTAATCACAACCAGACCAGGCTATTCTGAGCAGCCGCTCTGGAGTTGGGTGCTCAGCTTTTTAGCGCATGCCAGGCCAAACGTGAGGGGTTCGAGAGAAAACACCTTATATGGAGCCGAGATGAGACGGTTCTGCGATGAAACCCTCCGTGCCTGATAATGCAGGGAGTGTAATCATGCGAGAGTGTGCATGTGAGTTTGCGTATGTGTGTGTGACGAGTTCAGCTTTCTTTAGTAACTCCTTAACCTCCAGTCAGGAATTACCCAGAAAGCTCCAGGGTTGACTCTGGGGCTAGAGCGAGCAATGGCAAACCGGCCTGTCTTACATTTTAGTGCGCATGTTCTTGCTCGGCCAAAGCTCCTGTTTCGGCAGCAGTTCAAGATTGGCGTTAAATGTGCGTTCAGTGATTTTTAAGTCAGAACGCTTTTTGTAATATTTGGCAAGGTTTTTCCTCAATATAATATCTGCTCAGAGGAGAATCGCTATACTCCGTGGCGCTCCAGACTCGGGACGGGAAAAACGGGAGAAAATACACATGATGTGGACCACTGACATCCAACCAATCAGGACAAGGAGACGTCTCTACTTACCTGTCAATCATGTTGCATCAGCATTCAGGAGTTTTGTCCTAGGCATGTGCTTTGGAGGGATACAGCGGTGTATTTATTTTGAGTTTCAAAACAGCAAGCGTTTGCTAACTTCCACCAGAATCGCTGGCCGTACCTTTAAAGCTTTCAGATACGCATGAGCCGTACACGTGAAGGACAAGACTAGCCACGTCTCTCTGCCCGTATAGTGTTAAATTATTCAGTTCTCTACTTCTATGCACAATCTGTGTCTGTGTTCCTGCTGTCACTGTTTGACCGGGAACGAATAGAAATGCCGTAATAGGGAATAGAAATACCATGGCGACAGAAAGAAAAGCTCAGCTGTTGGTGCTGTTTAGGGAAGTCTCTTTTCTCTTGTATAAAGCAGTGCTATGAGGGCCGGAATTGTGATCAGTGGGGCTGGCTGACGGGAGCGTGTACCCGATGACCATCATGATGGCCACCAGTTGTGGTTTTGAGTGTCCTAAATGGTGCCATTTAAAAAATGTCTAAATAAAATGTATGTAGTTACAAATGGAGCTCCTGTAGCCGTTGTAGTTAGACCTTAAATGCAGCTTTTTAACACTTGTGCCCACTTTGGCCTGCGTCATGTGGCGTATGATCTAAGTGGATGTGTGTTGGGAGATCCTTGGCGTGTCTGTGTGGATTCTCCTGCACGCTCAGTTCTCCAGCTGCGCCACAGTTGCCGCAGTCCCGAGTAGCAACAAAGAGTCACATTGTCCAGGCTGCAGTTAAACTGAGCATCAGTGTTTTACCCGCACACTTTACACAGCAAGGTGGATTACACTTTAAGGTCTCTAAGGTGGGAAATGACACGTCCTGAAGACAACTCGAGCAATGGTCTAGCTCATGTAGAATCATTGGTCCTGAGGGACGCTGCTGTACCGACAGTGGTGTGTAATGTGATTAGAGCAGTGTTGACGGCAGCATTTGTCCTCATACACTGATTAAGGCCTTTCAGCTCTGCTCTCACTCAGTCACAGCATTACACCTGCAGACTGAGTGCTCATGTGGACGCTTCGTGGCCCACTGACAATATCCTGATTCTCAATATATGAAAAAAAAAAAAAAAGAAAATCCTCACTCCAGTCTTGAGCTCATGTGATTTTCCATTGCCTTAGTCAAAATATTATTATTATTAATAATAATAATAATAATGCTGATGATGATTATATTAATAATAATAATGCTGATTATAAAAATCATCATTATTATTAATACTATTAATAATAATAAGTTTGATGATTATTATTATGATCAACGTTATTATTATTAATATCAATGATGATTATTATTAGATTATTATCATCCTCAACATAATAATAATAATTAGGTTCCATTTATATAGCTCCTTTCTAACACTCAAGGTCACTTTACAACGTCGTCCAAAAAAGAAGAAAAATAAAAAAAGACTCTTGCCTGATTCCCGGTGAAGTAATGAACATGGATTCTAGCCAATCACGTCCAATAACTGGGAAACACTCGCATGATTTGAGAAACATCTACATTTTGAGTAGATTCTACAAGTCTCCATATATCGTTTCTACCGCGGTTGGGCAAAATTACAAAGGCAACTCGTGTATTTGCCCTCACCCACCCACTTGCCTTCAAAATACGTCATCGTTCCTCCTTCGTCTCCTCTCTCGTTCGTTCACAAGTTGCATCGGTCCTGTTCGATCTCAACGCGTGGAAAAGCCCGTACAGGTACACGAACAAGAGCTCGCAGGACGTTTTGTCTAGCAGATGCGGCGAGAGACCGACGTAAGTAGTAAGTAAATGTGCGCCGCGCCCTTTGACCCTCCAGCGGAAGTGATGCAAGTAGTCCCGAAATCCGAGCACAGGTGTTCAGCCGAGACGCATTCGACACGAATGATAAAGCCAGGTGTGATCCGATCGCTCGAGACTCAGCAGGAGTGTCGCACGTGGTCAGGACAGACGAGCTTTAATTCCACCAGCCCAGTCCTCTCCATTCAGCTTGTGCATGAAGCTCCTTCAGTAACAAGTTCATTTGTCTTTTTTAGGGACTCCTTCCTAAAGCTTTGTGGGAAAACCCTGGTGGATTATGGGATATTTTAGCAGTTGAAGCTGTCTCTGATTCGCGCTCCTTTTTCATTCTGTCTTATCTTTGTCCTCGATGGGAGAAACGCTGATATGGTAATAGCTTTATTTCCGTATGAAGCTGAAATATGGGTCAGTTACTCATTTCTCTGTTTATATAGTGAGTGAAACCGATGGCTGTCTGGTTTAATGAGTAACCGATCAATACAGAGGGTTCTTTAATCTCGAAAGTTCCTCTGGGTCTCGTAGCACGTCAGGGTTTTTCCAAATAAATGTTTTAATGTTGGGGCTGTTAACACAGCTGATAAATTTCATCATTTGTAGCCTTAATGAATTTATAATTAGGATTAAACCCTCCTTCCTGTTTTAATATAAGGGTTTACATCATTTGTTCCTGTACATTCCTATTGCATTTGAGTATTAGTAACTTTTATTTATTTGGTGTGTGTGTGTGTGTGTGTGTGTCTTTTGCGTGCTGTCTTTTTAGCCCCCTGTGTAATGCCCTTGAGCCTGGCATATTGCATACGTCATGCCTTATTCATAAGAGACGGTGCAGACGCGTGCCATCGACACACACGCTCTTTGGGGGGCGCCGTCACCCCCCCCATTAAATAATGTTCTAGATATTAAAAAAACGTTCTCGCAATGAGACCCAGGATTCAAAAAAATGCCCAGCCAATTAGGATTTTCTCGGTCATGATGATAAATGAGATGGTCATGAGGTCCAGTCAGTGAAGATAACTTGAGTGTAATTTAGCTTTGAAAGCATGTGACAAAATGGGGCGGGGCAAAAAGGGGCAACAACAAATTCTTTCCATAAAAGCAGACATTAACATGAACGCAGCAGGAACAGCTTGCAAAAATATCAAATGGACACAGTGTTCCCCCTTTTATGTTTGGTGTCTGAAGTTTGCTTCTTTAGTT
>JAOUQW010028902.1:0-10416 GCA_028565825.1 Olivaichthys viedmensis
AAACTCTCAAATAAATGTTTACCAGTAAAGCGGCTGTAAAATAAAAAATTTATTTTATGTCCTTTAGACCTGACCTTTAAATCCCATGAAAAATGAATACAAATTCGAACAAGTGAGGGTGATGTGGTTGGATTTTGTTACAAATTAAAGTTAATAAAGGGTACAAGCACTAACCCCTAACTTTAATCCTAACCTTTGTCACTTTTTATGCAAATTGACACATGCGAATGTTACGATTTTGCAAGTGTGAAACCATGTTGGTCCTTCTTCTTTATTGGTG
Source organism: Olivaichthys viedmensis (assembly GCA_028565825.1). Taxonomy (NCBI): domain Eukaryota; kingdom Metazoa; phylum Chordata; class Actinopteri; order Siluriformes; family Diplomystidae; genus Olivaichthys; species Olivaichthys viedmensis. The sequence continues at coordinate 281 of JAOUQW010028902.1, forward strand.
GGAAATCGGATTATTAACTGACTCATGTAGACTCAAAGTTTTCCCATTATCAGATTACTTAAATGCATGTAAACGTGTTGATCGAATTATTTCCAAAATCTTATTTTTGTAGTTATCAGATTATGTTGTACATGGAAATGTATTCATTATAGTAGTGAAGAGATGAAAAACCAAACTCAATACAATACATTTTATATTAAAGCTGCTATTTTTAATTCACTCTGGCTTTCTGTTCACCTTATACAGCTGTTTTACTCAACCCTGTTCTGCTTCTCTTTGAGCTGAAGTAGATTTATGTACGAAGGTGATTCAGTGACGTGACGTCTCCTTACTAAACCTGTACATCTGGACTAAAACACAGCCCTTTGAAGTGATGAAGACCCTCTCTGAGACCATTTTTCATGGAGGATGCCAAGTATATTAGTGCTGCTACAGGAGAGCTGTGATAATTCTTGTAATAGAACATTTGTTTATCTCACTGCTCTTGTTCCAGATTGACTGAGCTAAGCTTCTCAAGTACAGGTACACACTCTTGCGTCTGTGAAACCACCTTCTTATCACTGACAGCTTTATTCAGAATCACTCAGGAAGCTTCAGCAAAGCCCTGCCAGGATCTGGCTGTACTGAGAGACAGCAGATACCAGCAGTTGGCGTGAAGTTGATCTGGATATCTGGACAGACACTAGATGAGAAAGAAATCTTTTCAGAAGGTTTATGCTTAATGTTATGGGACTTGTTTAATACTGGCTTGAGTCTGGGTTTAGTTAGTTTGGTATGTGTTTGTGCGTTTCACAGGAAGGGCCCCTTGAAATACCAAATCCTGCAACAGTTGCATCAGATCGATTGGTTTCTCAGAGTTCAGAAGCTGCCATTTCTCAGTAGCATGGCATCAATCAATGGCAGGTTGTGTATTTTTAGGCGTAGACCCTCATGCCTTAAAAAAACTATTTTAAATTAAACAGATTACAGTGTGGAAATGATATGATACAGAGCCATGGGTACCACCTGAAAGTGGAGCACAAAACCTTTTCTTTGTTGGATCAATGATAACTGTGGTGTTGGCCACCCATTTATAACAATCTCCATTGTTTTTTGTTTTGTTTTGTTTTTTAAACATATTTTCTCCTAATTCCCACCCACCAGCTAGTTCTCCCTATTGCACCATAGCTACCAACTGGGGAGGGTGAGGGCTAACACATGCTTCCTCCGAGACATGTGCAGCTCTGCCACCGCATCTTTTCAAACTGCTGCTCATGCAACGTCACAGGGCAGTCGAACCCACTTGGAGGAAAGCGCCAACTCCCCCTTCCATACACATGAACTCCCAGACGCCCACGTGAGTTAGTGTCATTCTGATTGACAGAGGAGAGAGTAATGCCATCCTTCCCACTCAGAGAGCAAGGCCAATTGCTCTCTGATGCTCTCAAATGCTCTCTTCGACTCCTGGCCACAGATGGCTGTGACATCGCCAGGATTCAATCTCGCAATCTCCTGGAGATAGGGGGAACGATTTTCTGTTGCGCAACTCGGGAGCCCATTTTTTCATTAAAATCCTTGAGAATGGCATCAACAGCAAATCCGCAAGCAAATTCAGCTGTCCTTTCTCTGCCATTGCAGCACTTGGTTCAATTAAATTTTTGTATTAATGGACACACGCTTACGTGGCTAGCTAAGTTCATTGACCAACTTTCTGAATCTCATGGCTTACACTTTCAACATAGACATGTCAGTAGATGATGCGCAAAAGACCTGATTGCGTTAATTAAGGCCAGCTGGAAAGCCTATGGAAATAATATTTCTAAACAATTTCAACCAGCCACACGCACATCATTTTTTTTTTAACTCTATTGGCTGGTGAGTATGACTATCTTAAATCTTTCCCATTCATTAAAACTACCAAGAGATTCACTCGAAGGTCCTGAGGAAATATAAATTATTTAAATTTAATTGGCTAAAAGCACCTTTCCTCCCAATACTCAGTTTTCACTGGCGAAGTCTGCATACAGGAGCAGAACCGGGAATGGGAAGTGATCGAGAACACCAACAGACACAAATAAATTAAGCAAAACATATTGGTGCATTAATTCTTTTTTAACTTTGAGAATTGTAATATGCACTAATTATGATCAACTCCACCAGTAAAGCTAAAATAGTGTGATACACATCTGCCTCTGCCGAGCCCTTTGCTACACCCAGAATCTCACATAAGGTTAAAAACATCCAGCCAAAACATTTTGTAACAAACATTCCTGGCCAATGCGCCACTGCATCATCCGGCCATGCTGTCACGCTCTGACACAACTACACTGAGCTTTGTTTTCACCAGAGCAATCCGCTCAAACACAGCACCAAACAATCCTGAGGTCAAAATTTTCCTATTTAGGGTTTGGCTTTGTTTGTTATAGAATCATTTGTTCTCTCAGTCAAAATTAAGCAGGCCCTCGCTTCATGACATGTGGATGGAAAATGTCTTAAGCTCCATATGCTGCGTCGCATGTGTTGAATGTTGATTAAAGTTGCACTTTCTGCTGATCTTAGAACAGCAAAAAGCAACTTTGACACTCAGCAGGATGTGTTATGATAAGGCATTAGCTATGCGTATGCATCAGATCGGTCTTAACCTTACCCTGTGTCTTAGGGTGTTTTCACACTTGGCCTCAATACTCGAGTCTGTACTCAGGATCAATTCTGGGCTCTTGGGGAAGGACCATCATCATCACAGGTTTGTTTTCTTACAATGAATTCCTGCTAAACTTTATATGTCATTTCTACTGAGCATGCCATTTTTGCAAGATGAAACACAATATGTATTTTTATTATTCTTATTAATGTTTATTTAATGAATGTATTATTTGTTTCATTAGTGTTCCCTTACTTTTGCTCAACACTGGTCAACAGGTGAACCCTTTCAGTCAAAGTTGTTCACTTATGTGCAAAAATAATTCAACGTTTTTATGAGTCATTCGCGTTTGAAGGCAAACCACATCTTTTTCCCTGGAATTGTGAAACTTTGAGGGGGGGAGTAAAGTGACACTTTGAGCCAGTCCAGTCCGCAATCCAATGCCTAGTCCATTAGCTAAGTTCACTCGAAGCAAACTTCAGACCACTGTTTTCAGGTGGACCAGAGATCAGTTTTCTTTTTCCAGCTTTTACACTCGACCAAGCGTACAGCAATTGGATCAATTCCTCATGTGAATTTACCATCCAGTTCATGCACAGATCTCACTGCATAGATCACCCATCTCTCTGGTCTCCATAAAGTTGATTAATCAGCCTCAGTGAACCCTTGGAATGGTGCTTCACCAAAGATGCAGCAGAAGACATGATAAGGTGGAAACTGTAGTGTTCAATTATAGAAGCATGTCTAAAATTCTGGATATTGTTACAAAACCAAGATAAGGAGCTTGACAGTACTGAAACATCACATCCCACAGCCTTCACCAGCATGAACTTTGTTCATGTGCCTTGGCTTCCAAACGCTCTAAAGTGAGTGGGGTTTTTCTCTCTGGGCTATTATCCGACTTGGTGGTGGAGCCAGTTCTTATCTCCCACAATAAATCAACAAGACAGTTACAGACAACAGAACGTCTCTTCTTTATCCACTTAAGAACAGGGTAAAGTAAGGATATATGTGAGTCTGAGCTAACATGTTAACCTATTTTATCTGAAATGTCCTGTACTAAAATGTCATTGATGTTTAGGAGCATGAAAATGCAGAGCCTATATTTACAGACATATTTTCTTGCGAGGGATAGAGGAATCAGTTACAATTGCTATATTATGTCTGTGTACTTTATGGCACACCTTGCATACTGGAGGTTTGAAACTGTAGACATCCAACGTTCCAGGCTGCTCTCTCAAAATTTTCTCTCTACAAAATCGGAAATTGTTTGAAAAATTCAATAATTCCACCTGCCAAATTCGGGTAAAATTTGATATTGGCAAATAACTTCAGCCACTTTGTCGGGTAACCTTATGGTGCTTGGTGCTGCTAATCCTAAAAAAGTAAGAGTATTATACAGACTATATATGTACCATTGTATGTCTCCTTGCGCATATGCATTTTCTTCACTCAGCTAGACCGTTCTACCGCTTAGCGTCTTTGCCGTCAGCTTTGTTAGTATGTCTCTGGCGATCGGTTATGAGTATATCAAAAATCCCCAGTTTCAAAATGACCTCCTTCCAGTTTGCTGAAGATTGGATGAAAATTGTAGAAGGAGTAGCAAAAAAATTCTATGCTTCAAGATGGCGGACATTCTAATATGATGGACCTTAAAACAATCATAACCATCGACATTGGCATGACCGAAGGACTTATATAAAATTAGAATGATGATTTTGTAATAAACCGTTCCAGAGTTATGGGCAAAGAAATATTTAAAACTTTGGCTTGTTGGTGACACTGGTGGGATTAAAGGGCACACCCGAAAATTGGTGGGAAGACTTTTTGGACCATGCCGAATCGGTGTGCCAAATTTCATCAAACGCATGTGAACGGTTCTATGGGCTGCCATAGACTTCCAGTAGGCATGTGTAATACTACTATATGGTGCCTGGACCCCTAATTAGCAGTGAAAATTGAATACGCAGCGTGCTTTGAATTAATTTAATGTTTTTCCAACACACAGAACAAACTGATAGTTAATCAATTAATTGGTTTATTTGTATTTTATAACTTAAAGATGCATAGAGTTCAAATTGGGGTGGCAATGTTTTAGCTAATGAAAATGTTAACTGGAAAACGACTAACCACAGTACCTTATAAGCAACAAAGTTAATTTCAAGCACAATGGTTTCAATTAGCTCAATGTAGCAGACACCAGGTTGGCCTTGGCCTCATTTGTGACATCCACACTCATTTTCAAGTCGCATATTAAAAGCACTTCCTTCTTTCTTTTTTGTTCTTGCAATCTCCTACGTTTGGCTAGGCTGCATGTTTTCTTCCCTGCTCATCCTCCCCATCTGCAGAGACTTCCTTCCACTAATTCATCCCCGAGCCTCCTTCTCCTGCTCTCAATTGCGTGTCGACCTGCTCAAGGAATCAGTTCTTACAGTAAGGAGGTGAATGGGGAGTGGCTCACATCCTCCTGGGCCGTGACCATGCAGGGCCGGGAAAGACCACATGAATGGAAGGTGTGGTGGCTGTGCTTGTGGAGGTGTTATGCAACTCCCTGGTGACTGAGACATGGAGCCAGACATGGAGAAGGTGCTAGCGGGATGTCCGGATCACGATGAGCTGCAGCTAGGGAAGTGACGAGGCCGCATAACTCTGACGCAGCACGTAGTAGAGAGAGGGAGCAACAAAAGAAGGAAGGGAGAGGGAAAGTACAAGTAGTATGAGTAGTGTGAATGCCAGAGCGGTCCAGCTCTGTGGGAAAAGCGAACAGAGCATGCTTAGTAGACTTTTGGGACAAAGGCCAATGGCGTCACCTCTTGGGACAGTTCTCGATCGAAACGCCTGCTGTGAGGACAAAACGACAAGGTTCACACGGCCAAACACAAGCAAACTTGGTCTTCTATAGAACTCCATATGGTCTCAGGGGTATAGGGTCGACTTAGTGACCTACTGTTTTAACTGGAATAGGTTGAGTTGATTATTCTGGGAAACTTTCTGTGCGGTTCATTTGTTTGTTTTTTAATATTTGTCTCGGTCCTTATTTTCTAATTTCGCTTTGCATTTTAGTTTCCATATTTTAGCAAATAACTTTATAATAAAAATGCAACAAGTTTCTATATTTTAGCTCATAACTTGTTGCATTTTTATTATAAAGTTTCTATATTTTTGCTCATGCTTTTATAATAAAAATGTGTTAATTGTATATATTGTGTATATATTGTTATATAAAATAATGTGCTATATTTTATTAACTTTTTTTTTTGAATTTTTATTTATATTTAATGTGCAAATGCTGTTCTTCTTGCGCCGTTTCCCGCAAGTGTCTGTATTGGCTCACTTGTTGCTGAGCTCCTAGGCCATGCACACATCACTCACACACAGTACTGGGAGCTAAAAACAGCAGTCCCAGACTGACGTTACACAGGCTGCGCTAACGTGTGTGTAACTCCTCACCATGCGTACAAGCCTGTGTGTTTGTGTGTGCAGGCACGTGGGCAACGTCCTGGTTGGCCAGCAGCTCGGTGACGTAGCCGAGCTGTGTTTTCTCTCCGAGCCAGTGAGTGTAGTGACGCCTGCAGTCTCTGAGTGAGTAAGGGATTTGGTGAGAGGAGGACGGAGAGATAAATGTGGAGGGGAGCTCCAAACGGGAGCTGCGTCACACATGACTTTTGATTTTACGGTTCTCAGAACTGACTTGTCTCGCTTCTGAGAACTGTAGCATCGGGACGCTGATGCTGAGGTCACTCTTTTGCAGTTTGTCTACTTTGCTGTGTTGGTTGTTCTTCTTTGGTTTGTTCCCTAAACCTCCAAGCACTTAGGGGGCAAATTCTATGAAAAACTTATTTGTTGTGTACCAGTCAGTTTAGAAGAAGGAATCCTGTCTGACTGAAATTGATTGCTTTGAATATACAGATATCCAGACAATGTTTTGCTTTCCGTCTTCTTTCCCAGATGAACGTTTGGGCCGTAAAAAGTGGATCCAATATACAGTATCGTCAATCTCAACTGCCATTTATGTTGGACAAAAGAAGGACCACTGCAGGCAGTGAAAACAAGACCGTATACGATACATAAATACTTGGGAAGAAATGCATAAACAGAGCACTACTGGAAGTTAATACATTGTAAAGTGCATAGATAGTTGGGGCAAAAATGCATAAACAGACCAACACAATATGTTAGTGTTTAAATAAAGAAAGCTATTGGATGGAGTCTATTAGGAAGTATGTCTGATGATCATGAGTCAATCATGAGTCAAATCAGCGGCTCCATGACTAGATAATAAAGCTGACCTCTTATACTTCTGACAGTCAAGAAATGAGAAATGACTAAAAATGAGCTGCAGGAAAAGTCAAGGGCTTTTCCAGAGGTTTCTGTTCTCTTCACTGTAAAAACCCAGGACCGAGTTCTCTCCAGTGACTTAGGGAAAATATATAAAAGTCACTCATGCAAAAGCATATTTAAGTCTACATCTGAGGATATTCAAAAAATATTCAAAAACAGAGAGTTGTGAGATTTAAATAATTGAAATGTCAACATTATGCTGTCTGCACTCTGTAGCTTACAAAAAGATCATGAACAGCGACAATCAACACAAATTCATGTTTATACATTCACGGAGTAAAATAAGCATGAAATATGGTGTTTTTGCAGCAAGAAGGATTTTGCTACAGCAGTTAGTAATTCACCCAAAGGACAAAAGGATTAATTGTCTTTAGTCTGATTGTATTTATTACTTTTTTCTTTTTTTACTACTATTTATTTTTCATTTCAACTGTTGTACTGTACGTTATTCATGTTCTCTTCTGTTTTTGGATAAAGTATCTGTCTGTGGTAGACACTGTGTGTTTATGATTAATGGTCATAGTAACAGACATCACAGCTGCGATATACAACCAAAAAGCATCAACAGAGAGAGAGGGTCCAAAACGTATATGGAGCTCTGTCTATAGTTCCGGTATTACAAACACAGACTGGCAATTAGCATGTCGTATTTTCTCTGCTCTTCTTCAAGGAACATTTCAGAGGTCATAGGTCACGTCTGATAGATCCTGGGCCATTACAAAGATTTCTGCACATCTGTCGTTGTCTAGCCCTATAGGTAATAAAAGGATTGAAGCACACGGTCCATAGGTTTTAACAGGGAGCTTCTTGGAATGTCCACAACTTTCAGGCCCTATCTCATACTCAAACAGGTAAAGTGTCCTTTGAAGAGTGATGGTTACAAACAATGAGGACAATTAACAAGTTCAGATTCATTTTATGGTGGCTTGTGTGTGTGTGTGTGTGTGTGTGTGTGTGTGTGTGTGTGTGTGTGTGTGTGTGTGTGAGAGAGAGAGAATATCCCTGATGATGGTTGCATACAGTGTGCAATATATGTTATATGTTTAGGAACTCTGCACTATTGTGTGATATTTATTTGTATTGTGTTTGCTACTTTTTATTTTAATTGCTTCTTTTGTACTGTTCTTTCTTCAAGCAGTTGTTTGGATGCTGAACATTTTCCTAACAGGATCCATCCATCCATACACCCATTCATTTTCCATTTATTCATTCATCCATCCATCTACTTATTCATCCATCCATCCATCTATTCATCCATCCTTCTATTCATACACCCATCCATTCATACATCCACTATCTATCCACCCACTTTTCTATTTATTCATCCATCCATCCATCCACTTATCCATCCATTCACCCATCTATCTAGCCATCCATCCACCCACTTATCCATCCACTCATCCATCCATTCACTTATCCATCCAATCAAGAATCCACCCACTTACACCCTCCATTTATTCATCCATCCATCTACTTATTCATACATCCATCCATTCATATAGACATCCATCCTCCATCCATCTACCCACTTATCCATGTATTCATCCTCGCTCCCTCCCTTAGATGCATTTGTCAGCATTATTATTTTCATTACCAATAAATGGTATCTTAGATTCTTGAACATCTTGTAATAGGTGTAATTTAGCAATACTACCAACCACTATGTTTTGCATAATATTTATTTACTACTTTTTACTTTTACTTACTGCTATTTACTATTTGATTACTACTTTTGTACTGTACCTCATTCATGCATATCTATCTATCTATCTATCTATCTATCTATCTATCTATTCCATTGTGCTATCCCTTTAGGTGTGGATCTGTATCTACCTGGCAGTCTTGCCACTGAGCACTTGACCCCCTGCCCTTGATATAGGTGTGTGTGTTTTATGGATATGCAGGTTGAAAGCATTCCCAGGCATCCTGTGGAAACTGTGCAAACAAGACCTTCCTTCCTCCCAAATCACAGCTGCGTATGGGCGAGTTAGCGACGTTTTTTATAGTGGGGTAAGTGGAAAGTGAGTGAGTGTGATCTCTGTACCTAATGTGTGTATCTCGCTCTCTTCTTTTTCATCTCTCCCTTTTGCCTCTCGGTGAGATAAGAGGTACTAGTGTGTTGTGGCAGACTCCCTCTGCTGTGGGATCCGTCATCCTCCCTCATGTAGAAAGTGAACAGAGAGAGTGAGGGAAAGAGAGGGGGGGGGGGGAGTAAATACAAGGACAGGGAATAAATGATGAGAGAGAGACAATGTGTTTGTGTGTGAGAGAGAAAGCGTTGTCTTCAATCACATCCCTGGTTGTGCTCACAGTTTTAGGCAGAAGGGTGTTTTTATTAAAGAACATTCCCAGGCTGCTAGGACTATCAGTACCATATAGCGTGTGCGTGTGCGTGTGTGTGTGTGGTTATGCTCACTGGGACAGCTGAGTGGAGACAGACGTGCTTTACACACACACAGCTGGGAATCAAAAGGGAAAAAAAAAGAACTTTGTGAGAATGGTGGGTTGTGTCAGGGACATAGTAATCATCAGTAATATTAATTTATGGAAATGTAATTATTTTACAAAATTACATCTTTTGCGGCAGATCTTTTTTATACCCCCCTAATTTTGTTAATCTTCAACAGCTCTCCCTTTATCTTTATCCTCATCTTTACGAGCCAAACTTTTAATCTCTGAGAATTTTCCATTGTTTCAATTAACTCTTCACTTAATTTACGATGTACTCTGCAGATTAAATGTTTGGTAACGTTTAACTTAAGGGTGGTATTCATAAGGCTATAAAACACCTTCATAAGCCCTTAATGACATAAAACCTACATAAACATTTATAAAGGATTATTCTAACTGGCGTCAACGGTCATAAAGACTGTGGTAACACTTTACTTAAGGGGGGTGTTCATAGGCCTACGTTATAAGCCCTTTATGACAACTGACATAAACCTACATAAGCATTTAGATCAAAATTAGAAAATGCAATCTTTTGACAGTTGACACCTGTTAGAATAAGCCTTAATAAATGCTTCATGTCAGTTGTCATAAAGGGCCTATGTAGGAGTCAGGTATCTTCTTTTACACCGAATATTTGCTCTGATGCACTGTTTGCCTACATAGAAGATGAAAAAAGTAATGATTGCTTTAAAAAAAAGACAATGATCATCAACTGCAACACTAA
>JAOUQW010028903.1:0-10413 GCA_028565825.1 Olivaichthys viedmensis
GTGTGTGTGTGTGTGTGTGTGTGTGTGTGTGTGTGTGTGTGTGTGTGTGTGTGTGTGTGTGAGTGTGTGTGTGAGTGAGTGTGTGTGTGTGTGTGTGTGTGTGTGTGCTTGGCACTAAATGACCACCAACTGTTAATCAAAAGCTAGCTCGGGCACTGCACACCAGAGAGAGGTTTGCTGGGTGTGAAAAAAAATCCAGCCATTAGCACATTTCTGTTTGTTTGCACTACAACCACTTCCCAGAACTGATATAATTTATTCCTTGCCATGCTGGAGAGCTTCCAGAGCCAGAAGAAAGGCAGCTACAACTGGCAACCTGCTCATGAATGCTGTGCTCCACACCAAACTCAAAGTCCCTGTACAATAAAAGCAAGTTTTAATGGAAACACCGCACACTTTATACACTCCTTTTACTTATTTTTTTTTATAAAAAAAAAAAAAAAAAGCACTATTATTGTCAGAAAAAACAATGTAAATGCATTGGTAAAGCAGCAGTTTGTCATTTTTGAGCCCTAAAAACATTTTTAAAAACACTTCTCCACCTGACCGACCCTTTCCCCTTTGTTGAAACTATATTTGCCATGTGAGTTGCCTTTTAGGGCAAAGGGACAGAGCTCATTTCTGGGCCAGAAAAATTCAAACAGAAGCCTGAAACAAAGAAAACGAGCAAGATCCACTACATGACAAAATTGCAAATCACATTTGCCAAATTTTCTAAAAGGTAGGTTTGAAGTTATAGGGTTATTATAGATCTACAAACACAGCCATTACAAACCGCAACTTCAAGGTCGAGTTTAATGCGTTTTAAAAAAGGTACACTACATCCACTAAGTCCCCTAACTAAAAATACAAACGATGTCCCCTTGAGGGTACCACCCCAGTGATAAGTGTTTGTACCATGACAATTTCAGTATAAACCTTGAAAGCGATAGCTTCAAAAATGTACCACATTTAAGGAATAGGCAGCAATTTTGCCAAAAGTTAGCTGAAACAAATACAGCTTCTCTGTTCAGTGTTCCCCCAAAACACACGTCTAGGCTAGAACACCTGATAGCTAGTGCAAGACGTGAAGGTTTCTGAATCGACAGACAACGCGATTGACAGGTGAGTAGAGACACCTCCTTGTTCTGATTGGTTGGCTGCTGGTGGTCCACATCATGTGTTTTTTTTTCCTCCTGTTTACAGAGTCTTGGGGACTGGTGTTTCTCCTCTGGGCAGGTATTTTATTGAAGCTGATGTTCAGACGTAAAAATCACTGACCGCACCTTTAATATCAAAGTCCACATATAACTCTGTACGTTCTCTCGTTGGTTTAAAGGTTTCGGGTGTCTCTCTTTCTCTCTGAGCAATCGTGCATCATTACTAATCTGTCAGTGGAGAAGTCAGAGTGGGGAGAAGGAAGACGCCAGACATCTGCGTAAGGGGAACTCGACGGGTGCCTCTGGAGCCCCTAATGACATCCCATTACTGACTCAGATGGGAATAATGGAGCTGAATGGACTGAGCAGGCTCGCCAAACCGTTCTGGAGAAGATGAGGAGTCACCTGCAGATGAGAGCGGCGTCTCAGGGGCAGTGGGGGGAGTGAAGTAAGCAAGTCAGCTGGTCATCAGAGCTCATTTTGGACCCTGATGAAAAATGATCCAAATCAGAGACTCTTCGGTTCTGATAAAGAAAACCTTGTTCTCTGAAGGCAAGCTAGATATCCACTGAGTTCCTTCTCCTTACCATGAGCGAGGCTCGGAAAATCCCATTTGGAGAAATTACCATGAACGCAATTTTTTAGGGGTGATTGCTGAAATAATGGGGGATTTTACATAGACCCCCTAGAACGTATATAGATCTAGCCTAATCACCAAGCATCTTCCATGTGAGCCACGGTGAGAATAGCCCTACGTAAGGCAGACACTGTGGGATTAAACTCTGACCCACAGTGGCTCTGCGGCTCGGTTATAATGGGTGGAGGAGCTAAAGGTCTCTCAGTGAAAGGCGAGCTGTGTGCATTGACAGTGGTGTTTAAGACCCTCTGCCAGCTCCTGGTGGTTAAAGGCCCGTTTACGTTCCCAAACCGAAAGAAATCCCAGATTTCCTGCGTGTGTCCTGCTTGAGAGCAGAGAATAGGCTCCAGTGAGCAGCCACGTGCGGCCTGCCAGGTCCTTCACTAAAAGAGCTGTGTGTGTGTCCAGCGTCTTTATTCAACAAAGCCGCCATAGACGGGTTGGTGAGTATAACATTTTTTTTTTTTTTAAACAACCCTCAGGGAAATTGCTTTATTACCGTACTTAAAGGCTTTCATTTCAAAATATATTAAACTTTATATGAAATATATGAAAACTCAAGTCAGGATGCATTTTATGGCTGCATTTAATCCGTAGAATTGTTGCAGCATACGAGTCATTCCTACAATGTGGTGCCTTTTATGTTCCCAGTACAGCTCATGGTATTTGTAATGAAAATTGTGAAACAATATCGATTTTAAAAGTCTGGCTAAAACAATGAACGCTTTCTGCATGTTAATGCCGTTTAGGTTTATCAGACACTCAAGGTTTTCCCCATGTCCCCGGGTTTGTTCATTCCATTTTAATGAAGAGTATAAGATGTATAATTATAAAAAATAGTTCTTAATAATAATGACTTGTTCTTATCACTCTTAAGTCTTTTAACATTGGTTAAGTGAGCACTTTATAGCTACAACAAGATCTGGGTAGTTTATTTGATAACCAGCGAAAGATGTCCAGATTTAATAAAGCAAAAAAATAAAATAAAATAAAGATTTTATAATATTGTCCTGTTTTTTTTTTGTCCTCCAGATTTTCGGGGTCCGCCAGAGTAAGGCTGGTGATTCCCCCGTCGTTTGAACCCCCCCATTTCCTTTTTGATTTTATTTCTTTTTTCTTTTTCTCAATTCGACCACCGAGTATGCTTGTGTAAATGTTTCCGTAAGCATCCATTTCTTGTCATTTCGATAAGATTCAATGCGAAGATAAGACTCTGGTGTGCATGAATGAGTGATAATAACTGAACGTGTGCTAAATGAGTGCCGCATCATGATGCTGAACTCTGGCCCTCTAAGTGTGACTCTGCTGTTGAACACACAGCTGCAGCTGATTTGAGCTTCGGCCCGTCGGGGATTCGACGTTATGCGTTGCTCCGAGATTGTCTGTTGCACGAACTCTTGAGAGAGCAATAACACACAGGTCAGTGATGTCAGCCCCAATTATCTGCAACTGTTCTTGGGGACCAGTCTATCCCCTTAAGTTTACATTTCATAATGATTATTCAAAGTAATTACTAACCCGTTCAGCCTCTGTGGTGCGTTTTAAAAACGGGTTATAAACCCCAAAACGATACATATCCCAACATTAATGCTCTTTTATCTGATTGATTAATTGAACCTTTATTTGGCCCCAAGGAGAATTTTGTCTCGCATGACCATAAGGTATCGTATACAGCCATAGGGGTAGTGGTGGCTCAGTGGTTAAAGCTTTGGGCTGCTGATTGGAAGGTTGTGAGTTCAAATCCCAGCTGTGACTGTTGGGTCCTTGGTCAAGGCTCTTTAACCCTCAGTTGTATCCTGCCTCAATTGTGAGTCACTCAACAGCTGAATGAATGTCAAACATGCATACGGTTAACTCCAAAAGTATTGGCATCCCCGATGGAAAAAGACCTAAACACATTGCACACATTTATTAAAGTTTTTCACTGACACAATTGGAGAATCAACAATTTTTTTGAGAACTTCTTTTATTTTTTTAAATAGTATTTTATATCAGAAACATGGCTGGAAAACAAGACTGCATACAAGGGAAAAAAAACAAAAAACAAACTCAAATCCACTGTAAAATATGGTGGTAAATTATTGATGCTTTGGGTTTTGTGTGCAAACCTTACACACAATTATTCAAAGTTTGTCACTAAAAGAATTGGAGAATCTACTTCTTTGGAGAACTCCCCAAACCCACTGTAAAATATGTTGGTGGATCATTGATGCTTTGGGGTTTGTTTTGCGGCTGGTGGTCCAGGGGCTCTCGTGAAGATTACAGTACACGCAAAATAATAAATATACATGCAAAATAAAAAAATAATTGCAAACAGATTGGAAAAAATATTTGCCTCTGCCAAAAGGTTAAGACTTGGTAAGGTGATGACCCCAAACATGCATCCAAATAAACACAGCAATGATTGCGAGACACAAAATCAGTATTTTGCCCACGGCCATCTCAATCTCGGGAATTTGAACCCTGTTGACATCCTGTGGTTTGATTTGAAGAGTCCACATGCACCAACCTAAGAATCTAAACGAGCTTGAAATGCTCTGCATGGAGAAATGTCCAAGATCTTCTACACATGTCTCCAACATTGTAGGACCTCAGTGAGCCTCAGGGCTGTTAATATTATAACTGAGATGAAGAGAAGATGTATTGGATATATTCTAAAATAAAGTTTACAATTGTTTGTGTAAAATTAACCCCTGAAACTCCCAGGACTCATCGGTGGGTCCAGACTGACATTCATCATAAGTACAATTACGATTTTATTATTAGTTTGACTGTAGTTACGAAGAAATTCATAATGGTTTTTAAATAATATGCTTTAAGATAAATAATCATTTTTTTTTTACAACCACATCAAGCGACACATGGGTTATTTAGCCCAAAACTTTAGGAAACATTAAACATACTGTACTGTCCGTTTTACGAAGACATAAATCTTATTAAAAGTCAGTTAGTATTGGAACAGTGACATTCGTTCTTTGAATGTTTTTTTTTTTTTTTAAACCACAACACATGAGATTATCATTGTATACAAATGTTAATGTAAGTATTCGTTTTCAGTCGATTATATGCAAAAATAAAGCTCTCATACGTATGTATGTGTGTGTGTGTGTGTGTGTGAGTGATAATACTATGGACTTTGCTCGAAACATTGGATCATTTGTGATTGCTTTGGAGAATAGCTAAACTACACATTTTTTCATTTCCTAGCCTTAATCCTCACCAATTACATTGACGTTTGCCGTTGACCACCCAGATGCGAGGACCCACTGTGTGTGTGCGGGTCATCACTGTAGCGTGGAGACGTGCAAAAACATGCGATGGGCCTCAGCATGTCGGAGCGCCTGGAACTTTAAAGGGTTAGGCCTATTGTCTGTTTGGTCCTTAAGCAAAATCCAGCACTCGGGAGATGTTTATCATTGACCCGTCACGCGAGCTGACCTTGGCTGTTCCCATTCTTCTGTCACGATGGGAGAAGATAACCCACCTGGTTATGGAGACAATGGACTGCATGTGTTGTAGGACAGGGCAGTAAACGTAGACCTCCCATTGTTCGCCCAGTGTTTGCGGACAACGCCACCCCTGGACCTTGGCACTGTTTATTTTCTTAATTGGTGCTTTATGTTGGTGTTTGTCAAGCTTTCACGGCGGTCATCCCCTGAGTCCAGAGGACTACACAGGCCAATACGTTCAGCCTGGGAATGCGAGCGTTTGAGGAAAGCAGGTGGGCTCCTTCAGCCAGCTGGAGTGCACGTCTGATGGCTATCCGTGCTAGAAACATCAGGCACAAAAGCAGCACAAAGTGTTTTTAAATGCATGAATGCAGTAAGAAAGCAAGTGATGGCTACTGAAAAGTTTGCGTTCCTTCGGTAGCGCCCACCTTCAACCCGTGTTGAGCGATACTAACAGGGAACAGACCCCAAACTGTGAGTAAACGGCTGCGTGTCGGATCGACTTCCAGCACAGACTCAGCTCGAAC
The DNA here is from genome assembly GCA_028565825.1 of Olivaichthys viedmensis. Taxonomy (NCBI): domain Eukaryota; kingdom Metazoa; phylum Chordata; class Actinopteri; order Siluriformes; family Diplomystidae; genus Olivaichthys; species Olivaichthys viedmensis. The sequence goes on from JAOUQW010028903.1 coordinate 5,753, forward strand.
CCCTTAATCTCAGTGTCTGTAACTTCTCTCCTGTTCATAGACAAGACCTGCAAACATGGACACGCTTCCGAATGATAATCAAAAACCTCTGTATACGACGAATGGTTGACTTGCTCCTTACTGCTCGGGTCAACGAAGCCGATATACGTAGTAACTCTTATGAGGTTATAAGCGCAGAATATGTGATGGCTGCTACTGAGCAGTATGAGATCAATACTGAACGGAACTTGTTGGTACCAAACCAAAACGTAAAGGAATACATGTTTCGCAACGTTAATTAACAAAATCCAACAACTGCCCTTAGACTTCTATTAGAACCGAGTTTGGCGTAAACGGGTGTTCTGTTCTTTTCTCAGTGCAGGGAAACGAGTCCGATATTCACTGGAGTACTGCTTTAAAGACTTGCAATGATCCACAATATGGACATTCTGAGGGGTCTACTCGGATGAACCGAGACATTTGAGGGTGAAAAATGCTCGACTGGTTTTCTGGAGCTGCACACGCTAAAAACAGACGTGTTAAAAAACAACACAGTGTGTCTCGTTAAGGACGACACATGTTGTGTCACTTTTACCGTGCGTTATCAGATTTAATACAGGCGATGTGGTCGATTTGCTTTGTTAAGCGAACTTAATGTAAATCCATGAATGCTAACTCTCAGTGCCTTGATGTTTTCTGTAAGTAAACCTGATAAGGAATCAAATGAATGGATACGAAATCGACCTGAACTGCATGTGAACTTGGCAGTTCTTTAGCTCGTTACAGCGAGTTGAGGCTGAAAGACCAGCTCACACGGGTTGCGTAATTATAAATCATATTTGTATTAAAGATTTTGTAAGCAAAGTGTTTTCACAAATACAATTTTTGCAACATAGGAAAACAGCCAAAATCTTAATCTTTTCTTTTGTTTGTTTTGTTTTTGTAAACTAGTTTTTTTTTTATTTTTATTTTTTTAAATACACTCTCAAAAGTAATTGTGAAATTAACAACACACTTTTTTAGTTTTATTCCTACTTCAACACATTTTGCCATAATCGCTCTTGTGACTCCATACGATCGTGTTTTATTAGTTTTACGGTAGTTACCAAAAAAAGCGTGCTTTAAGGCGAAGAGCTGAATAATAAGCTAAGAATTCAAAGAGTTAACCAAAAAAAATCTGGCCTCATTGCCTGTATTAAATCTGATGACGCTGTAAAAGTAACACAAAATGGCGTGTCCTGAATTCGACACACTGTGTGCTGTTTTTTAGCACGTGTGTTTTTCGAGTGCAGGATGAACGGTGCAGAAGTCTGCTCTGCTTCTGACCGTGCAGGAGGGTGAGACATCAGCTCATTAGTGCACCATAATTCCCAGAGAGGGACGTTGACCAATACACAGTGACCAATACCGAAACATTTGAAATAATTTGTGCAGACATGGACGTTATGATTGGACTTGGCTTGAGACGGGAGGTAGAACCATGTGAAAAATGCTTTCCGTGCGTCTGGTTGTCATGTTTTCTTTTATACTTTTGCTTATTTTGCATTGTCAGGAAAGAACGTAACAGCGAACACTTTCCGAAAGCTTTCCACACGTAACCCCGCGGATTTCCTTTTCAAATCAACTCGTTTCCAGAATAGTCTTGCGTAGCCGATAAACGTGATCTCCGAGACAAGAGTCAGAGGAGAAGGACCATGCGTCTGGCACGCCGTTAATAATGTCCGCTTCCGCCCATCAGCCGCAGATTCCTGCCATTCCTGCATCACTGCCAATAAAGACACGGCGCAGGTGCGTTCTGTCTCCGGCGTGTGGACACGAGCCGCTGTGTAAACAGTCCGAACCAGACAATAACACTGAGAACTCAGCAACTTCACAAAGGACTTTATTGAAACGCAAGCAACAATCACTGGTCGCAGAAAATGCAGTCGAGTGCAAAAAGGTTTGGATACCCGTGGGACAAAACGAAGAAAGACAAAGATTTTTAACGTTATCGCAGCAAGATATTTAGTGTGTTCGGGTTCACAGACGTTCCTTCATTATCTCATGTGTCACATGTAGTGTGTGTGTTCAATCATATCAGTGCAAAAGTTTGCATCACCCTCCATCCTCTGAACAGCTTTTGGATGCACTAAAAGGTGAGTTAGTTAGGTGCATGACCCATGCTGTTGATTGTTATCTTGTTGCAGGCCACACCCACATTTCATTCTTGTAGATACATTGTAAAATCCCCCCCCATTCAAGAACCATGAGGGGATGCAAACTTTTGCACTTACCCGCACAATTATTACAAACTGCATTACAGTGATTGCAACCATAACGTGTTTTTATTTTTATTGTAACGTATTAACAACACTTTTCTTTTTCTATTTATGACCTCATTAAAAAATCAGTGACACTAACATTTCTTCAGCATGTGAACAGGAGCCAGTCAACATCAGTCATAACCAGACATTAACGCTTAAAAACTCGAGAGCTCGATTTTTTTTGTCCGGTTACCGCGCAAGAAGAATAAATACGTCAAAAAAAAAGAAGAAAAAAAAGTATTCAAATAAAGCCAACCACAGCATTTCTGGTGTATTTCTTCAAATTTGGTTCTCTATTGGGCCTGAAAGAGGGGACATTTGGTTATGGAGTACATGGATGTGCCCAAACACATAGCAATACATACACATAACTTTAAAAACTGTCACAGGATGGGAAAACATGCGGATAGCATTTTGGCTGTGTGGTTGTTGTTTTTTTCTCCCAAGAAAAAAAACAAACCCAAAAACGACCAAGAAAGCCAATATTGTAGTGATTTTTTTTATCAATTTCACATGCTGCCTGTTTTAGCCCATGTACAACAAACCCCTAAACTCTGGAATTGTCCACTAGGTTTGTGCCAATAATTATTTTTTTTAAAGTAGCAGCCTTCTTGAGTCAGGAGAATAAAAAATGTAAAACATGGTGTTCTTGCATTGCTGCAAGTCGCCCCCCGCAAAACCAAAAAACATTAATTTAATTTAAATGTTATTACTCAATTACAAAATCGAATTAAAATATATATGCTGGAGCGGTCTCCAAATCCCCAAAATCCTAAAAAGTTACTTACTGCAGCTTTAACTGTGTGATTTACAATTTATTTATACTGTGTCATATTGTGATAATGTGATAAATAATAATAAAGGGTGAGGCAATTAAAAGGTGGAGTTTGTCATGATTAAAAGTGTTTCTAAGCCCCCTCATCTTGAACAGAGATGCTCGGCTCTGCTCTTTTTCTTTAAAAGGTAACCCACGAGGCAAAAAAGAAGAGTGCAATTCACCGCACAGGCGGCAGAGGGCGCCAACAAATGACAAATTGCTCCTTTAAGTGATATGAAACTTGAAAATCAGCACATGCGCTGTACCTCTAGGTCTCTTTTTTTGTGTCTGTTTGCTCCATGGACTTTCCAAGTTTCTGTAAGAATTACACTTATTATTATTTATTATTATTCATATTATTATTTATTATTATTATTTATTATTATTATTATTATTATTCATATTATTTATTATTATTATTTATTTATTTATTTATTTATTATTATTATTTGTGCCATTTTAATATTTCTCAATATATTTTGGTGGTACACGAGTCTGTCAGTTTGTCAATAGCAGTACACGATTTCATGGTACATGACAGGCCCTTGGTGTCAGTGGCAAAACGTGAGTATTTTATTAAAAGTATTGCACATCATGACATATAATGCCATGTAGTATCGATATATAAAACAAGTCACATCATAAAAAAGATGAAAACTCTGTATAGTCCTTATAGTATACTGCATCAGCGCCCCCTTCTGGTGAGATATTGCCTTGCACGTCAGATACACACCTGTACCTGTAGATGGACCTTACAACCTCACTCTTAAATGTATTAATATCTTAAAATGCTCAAGTAGCCACAACTTTTACTGCCCAATTGTTTGTTTTTTTTTATGAAAAAAAGAAGAAGAAGAAGAAGAAGAAGAAGAAAGAAAGACAAAAACAATACATGCCTTTCTGGTATATTCCAGGCTCTTGGTATCAGTGGCAAATATGATATTGAAGCATTGCAATATTTTATTTAAGTAGCATTTTGCATTGCCAGGTTCCAATCTTTTATTCTATATACAGTACTTGGATAGCTACCCTTGATGCTCTCTCTGGTCTTGAAGGCCTTAAAATAGCATATTGCGTAACTAAATATCGTGGGCATATATCATATCTATTACATCTACGGGGAAACAAGAGGCGAGCGGGTTGCATAGCAAATATTTGTATCAAAACCATCTCCGACTACAGAGAGCCTTTCAACACTTATAGTATATTATAGTATATTATAGTATAATCGGAGCCGCTGGATGCAAAGAGTAAAAAAACTAAATGAAATTCCAGTGGATGTCCAGCCTGGACTGGAAGCTGGCAGAGACGATGCGCATTGACCTGATTGAACCCTCTGCACATCATTGATCCTGTTTAAAGCAGAAAAGGGTTTTCTTATTAGATATGCCGTGTGGTTGAATGGGGGGGAAACAGAAATGCGAGAACCTTTTCCCACTTTCTCTTGGTAACAGGGCAGTGGTGGCTCAGTGGTTAGGGCACTGAGCTACTGATCAGAAGGTTGTGGGTTCAAGCCTCAGCTCCACCAAGCTGCCACTGTTGGGCCCTTGAGCAAGGCCCTT
>JAOUQW010028904.1:0-10413 GCA_028565825.1 Olivaichthys viedmensis
GGTCCTGTAGAAACGACATTCCATTTCAATGTATACGAGGTATATGGAGAAATGACAATAAAAACCTACTTGAACTTAATGTTGTGACAGTATTGTATAGCGTTCGGAAGGGGAATATTAAGTTTGGCGGTGTATATTCAGCCATTGGACGGCACCGTTAAAGGAAGCGTTATTATACCGAAATTAAAAGGTGTTGAGCGCTAATTGGTCTGAAAGCACGCAACAAATATATAATCTCCAGACAGCAGCTACTTCTAGGAACCCAAAATGTAAAGGTACGTTACAGGCACTATATTTAGACCAGTTTTCTCTATAGGCTATAAGAAACCTTCTCTACAGCTTGGTGAGCCGTGTCTCTGCAGTCATTTTTTAAAAGATGCATAAAAAAAATCTGAATAAAATGGAGAGCAAATGACTTTTTAAATACTTTAGGGAAGTTAACTCTTTTAAGAAGAGCAATAATAAGGTTAATTAAGCAATAGAACACAAGAGGGAGTGTGTTTTTGCGAATAACCTCGAGAACGACCTCGAGTGTTTTATTGCTTTTATACAGCAGTAAAGGAAAAAAAGTAAAGCAAAGAAACTACGAACATTCTGTTTTTATAATGATGAATATTATTATTATTTTTAATAGTAGTAGTATTATGTCACGCTCTTCTTCCGAATCTGACCAAATTAGGATACAGGACAGAAGGTTTTGAAGTGATAATGGTTTGCTTTTAACAAATTTGGCAACCCTGCTAGTGACTAAATGCGATCAAAAGTGGTCACTGGAGATGCATTCGAGACGCATGAAAATACCAGGTGTGAACAGCTATTCGTCTTTCTCTTTCTCTCTTTCTCTTTCTCCCTCTCAGATGCGTGAGGGTATGTGGGTGTTGGTGTGTATGCTGAGCGTGGGCAGCGCTCTCATCTGCCCCGACGGAGGAATGTGCGAAGATGGAAACACCTGCTGCCAGATACCATCGGGCGGCTACGGATGCTGCCCGCTCCCTAACGTAAGTGTGTGTGTGTGTGTGTGTGTGTGTGTGTGTGTCACGCTTCTGCTCATCATTTATTAATAACGAAAAATATTTTTTTTCTAATTCTTGGTAAACGTGTGTGTTCGCGTGTGTTTTTGCAGGCCGAGTGCTGCTCAGATCATCTGCACTGCTGTAATGAGGGGACGCTGTGTGACCTGGTGCACGGCAAGTGTGTAAACAAGACGCACACTCTTGACTGGGTGAGGAGAGTTGTCACCAAGCAGTCCAGCCTTCAGGTAATATATGCGTACGCGTACACATACACACGTTCAATCCACCTGCTCTCACACTGAGCGCAATAACCAGTAGATCATCATATAGTAGTAAAGTATTGGGAGTTGGCCCATATACTTCAATTATCTTTTTTATTTAACGCCTACTAAAATTAATTCACGAGCAAATGAGTAATGTTGATATATCACTCCTATCACTAATGGCTAATAGGCTAAGTAGCAATTAGGACAAATAGGACCTCCAGCTCTGTTATCTTATCACAGTTTGTGTGTTATATTTGCAAAGCAGCCATTTCACAGTGTCACCTGTGTTTGTACACTTGCAGTGCAACATGGGTAAAGGCTTGTAGGCCGAAGTTGTACTTCTGGCTTTAAAAACGTATCTTCCCATCCTTCAGCATGTGTACACACAGCACAACGACATAGTCATGGACAAAAGGTTTCGCCAGCAATGATTTTCAAAACCGCCGCACTGTTCACGGCCTGTTTTTAAAGACGGTCCCACAAATATCTTGAGCTGTTTGTGGTGTTGTCATGGTGATGAAATGACGCCGCCCTAAAGCCCCTGATGTCGCCGCTTCTTGGTTCCAGAGCAGCAGCATTTTGGTGCCGGAACTGAACCGGTTTTGCCGGCTGCAAACCAGCTTTTTTGCGGCGGTAGATTCCGAGATTAGGCCTCCGGACCGACACCGGTGGAAAAGGGCTACCAGTCTGGCATTTGGCCAAGGTTTTATCGGCATCATCTCGTACAGTGTGATGTGTAAATAAACTCGCGCTGCTGTTATTGCAGAGTTTGTAGCGGGCCTAATACACACTGTTCCTCAGCCACGGCTGTGAGAACGCTCGACAATAACGACTATCGATAAATCTTTTTGGAAGGTGTTTGGGTGGGGAAATTTCTTAAAATGGCAAATATTTTGGGACAGAAGTCAAATTTTATTTTTCTTTTACGTCTCTCGCAGGCAGTGGTGTGTCCTGACCAGCAGTCTGAATGTCCTGATGACACCACCTGCTGCCAGATGCCTGATGGGTCCTGGGGCTGCTGCCCGATGCCCAGAGTATGTTTTCGTGTGTGTGTGTGTGGAAAACATGGAAAACTGCTAGGAATACTCCTCTATGATCAGTATTGAGCATCGTGTCTGTGTGTCTGAATGGTGTTGATTTCAAGGGTCATACAGTGTCTGAGCCAACCTTTGTAACACTGTGTGTGTGTGTGTAGGCGGTGTGTTGCGATGATAAAAGACACTGCTGTCCTCAGGGCACATCCTGTGACCTCCCTCACTCAAGGTGCGTGCCGCCCGTGCTTGGCTCCACCCCTCTTTTGAGAAAATTCCCTGCCAACCGCAAAGCACAAGGGGAAAAAAGAGGTAGGACGTCACTTCCTGTCACTCCACAATGACACTCTCTAATGAATATAATGAGCATGTGTATGTGTAAGAGACCTTTTTAAAATGCTGTGCATGTTCTCCTTTCAGATGCAACGGGAAAGGAGATATTGGTGAAATTCCCGGACAGTAACGATGGTAAGACATTGAGCTTAATTTACTGTATTACTTGAGTCCACTTGGCAATTTTCCAACAAGACTACATCGGTTTTCCCTAACGTCGGTCTGTGCGAAAAAAAGGCTTGTTCTCATTGACTGAAAGCAGTACCGCATGACACACAAGGTACATTTTCACAGCAGGAACCTTTTCGGTAACCCAGGAACTTTCTGAGGACCTCAGGAACGCCTGTGTTTCCATTGGACGAACCAATTTTAGGGCCAACTTTTAGTTCCTGAGACATAGTTCCAGGATTGTAGTTCTCGTTCAGTTTTTCCTCAGAAAGTCCCGGGAACCTTGGTAGAAACGCACTTATTGACTGCTGTACTGATTAAGTCAATATCAGGTGTACGTCATTAAGAGGCACAAAAACATGAGCGCGTTTACTACTAATGAGCCCTAACCTTTTGAGCACCTAAAGAGATGCGAAACTCCTGAACGAGAACTACACAGTTCCTGAAAGAGCCTTTGACTTCTCTGTTCAGACTTTTTGGTGTCTTTGTTTCAGACTACTGTGTTTTTTTGCTTATTTGGTGCTTTATATTTGATCCTGGTGTGTAGTGGATTGTCCAGATAAAGTTTCTGCGTGCCCAGATGACACAACGTGCTGCCTACTCCAAAACGGGAGCTATGGCTGCTGTCCGATGCCCAACGTATGTATTTTGTGTGTCCTGAATTTATGTACGTGTCCTTTTTGTTTTTTTGTGCGCGTGTAATTTTGCGTTCTTCCATCCCTAGGCTGTGTGTTGCTCCGATTATGTGCACTGCTGTCCAGAGGGAACAACTTGCGACCTTGAACACACCACCTGCGTCTCAGCCAATGGGATCACAGCAATGGCGCCCGTCCTGCGCGTAAAACCGTCAGGTAAATATGCACGGCCTTCTACAGTAGTGCGGATTGATGAGTGTAAGGGTAAGTTAACGTGAGAACCGTGGATAAATGCATTGGTGACCGAATCGTTGGAAGGACTTATTTGTATTAACGAGCGTAACCGGTTGTGCGCGTGTGTAGCGGACTCGGTGCCCTGTAACGACTCCGTGGCTTGTGAGAGCGGCTCTACCTGCTGTAAGAGAGAAGATGGCGAGTGGGCCTGCTGTCCACTGCCTGAGGTAACTAATGCAGCCACTGGTTCGTCAAATGATGTTTCTCAATCAATATCAAGTGTCCGTCATTAAAAGACAACAACAGGTTAGCACTGTGTGCATTCAGATACTCGTATTTCAATTTAAATAAAAACATTTCTCTTCAAAAGCACATGGCGTTCTTGAATACTGTGTAAAATCAGCTGAGTAAAATTTTAAATAAATTTTTTTATTGATTTTTTATACATTTTTTCCCAGGCGGTGTGTTGTGAGGACCACATCCACTGCTGTCCTCAGGGCACCGAGTGTGAACTATCGGAGGGCACGTGTGATGACCCTGTTGACCCTTTGATCTCCACTCCCTGGGTGAAGAAAGTGCCCGCCTTCCCGCGGCCGTCGCGACCTGCCAATCAAAGATGCGACCCGTCATTTTCTTGCCCACACAACACTACCTGTTGCAAGATGGCTTCCGAGGCCTGGGGGTGCTGTCCTCTTCCACAGGTGAGTACACGCGTTCTACCTCTCTGGGCTAGAATAATGGTCTTTTTCTCTTTGTCGATCAAAGTGACCCGAGCTAATTGCGGGTGTCTGTTAGCTCCTGTATACGGAATAGGGAAGGGGGGGGAAGGGGGCGCTCTTCTCCAGATGCGCACAGCTGCTCCATGATGTTACATAAGCGGCAGCTTCCCCCCCCCACTCCTTTAGAAAATTATAAAACAAATGCTGTAAAAAGTCATTTTTGTGTTTCTTCTGTCTCGAGGCTGTGTGTTGTGAGGATCGTCTCCACTGCTGCCCCCACGACACGGTGTGTAACGTGGTGGCTGGTACATGTGACGGCGGCACCGACGCAGGTGCCCACTTGGCAGTGCCCTGGATGAGCAAGACACCCGCTGTAGCCCTGGTGCCGGAGAACGAACGCTGTGACGATGCCTCACTGTGTCCCGTGGGCACGACCTGCTGTAAACAAGAATCAGGATCCTGGGCCTGCTGCCCCATGCCACAGGTACGCACACACACACACACACACACACACACGCACGCACAGTCAACATTCCACATGAAACTCAAAACTTTTCAGTTGCTCAGGCTCTGTCCTCAAGTTTTGAGGTCAAGTTCAAGCTCGGTGTTCTCCTCAGTATTTCTCTCCTCTAGTCCACAAAACGACTCGGGTGATCATTTACATGCTTTGACCAGTCTGCATACTCTAATTTATTAAGACGAGAGGAAACATGACATAAAATGATTGGTTATTATATTTATACAATTTATTTTATTTTTTTTGGTCCCTCCCATCCTACCAGTGACGTTATCAAAAAATCGAGTCTGTTTAAGAAGAGGGGAAAAGTCGCTGCACTTTATTGAAAGATTACGGACAAAGAATTTAGTCTTTTAAGTGATGGTGCGCGATCCATCTGTACTAATATGATCAAGGACATGGGCAAGGTTAAAAAATAAAATAAAATAAAAAGTTAATTTTGATTTCACCATGTCTTTTTAAGGCTTTTAAAACGCCGTGATTTCTGCTGTCGTGTCCTGGTGGACGCCTCACTTTGTCTGACGTTGTTCATCTTTCTCGTCCACCCTTCTGTTTCCTCCTAGGCCGTGTGCTGTGATGATCGTGAGCACTGCTGTCCTCAGGGCTACAAGTGTGATGTTGCTCACGAGTCCTGCGAGCACCCTTTCCTACCCAGCGTGTCCTGGGTCAGGAAGCGGCCTGCGCTGAGTGCGACCCACAGCTCCGACACTGATGCTGGGGCTAATGTGGTGTCCGGATCGGAGCGCAGCCACAAGTGCGATGCGCAGACCAGCTGCCCGAGAGGCAACACCTGCTGCTATATGGCACAGTTCAGCAAGTGGGGTTGTTGCCCTTTGCCACAGGTTAGGCGCACACACGCGCGCACAGGGACACAAACACCAGTGTAACTGTATGTCTGTTTGTGTTTACAGCAACAGCAATTATTTATATCTAGCAATTAGATCAGTGGAAGACCGCAAATCTTCATACGCCATCATTTTCACCTCCACCATGCGTGGAACCTGCGATATTTCCGTGCTTCCTTGAATGTCTGTCGTTGTATTCAGGTGTCTAATGTGCTTGACCATGAGTGGATGATAAATGCCCTCGTCTCTCTGCAGGCTGTGTGTTGTGGGAACGGGGATCACTGCTGTCCCAGCGGCTACGCCTGCGATAAGGAGAAACCCGTCTGCGTTAAAGGCAACCGGCGGATCCCCTGGTTCAAGAAGCAGGAGGCCCAGAGGTCGGAGGTCAAGCGCGGCGCTGAGGGCGTGAAGTGCGACGACACCACCAGCTGTGCGACGGGCGCCACCTGTTGCAAATTACCCACAGGGCAGTGGGGCTGCTGCCCTCTCGTCAAGGTTAAAGCGAATATCGTAAATGCAATCAAAAGGGCATCAGCTACACTGTCCTTGACCACGTCCGAAATCGCATACTACTATACTAAATAGCATTTCAAAATAGTCCACCGTTATAGCATAGCGTAGCTAGCATAGATACTATTTTGACATGCTGTTTATTTAGTAGTTAAATGTCGTTTCGGATGTTTTGATTTGTAATTGTGTACCTTTGTCAGAAATGAGAATTGATTTATTATTTATTGATCATAAATATTAAAGTTTATGAAACAAACTTTTTTTTGCTACAGTTCAGCTTTTTCGATTTGAGCAACGCACATCGTCTTTATCCTGTTCCACATTTGTGACTAAATGTGTTATTTTTTTCGTGTTATTTTTCATAAAAACATTGTTGACTCACTCGCCAGGATCGTAATTTTCATAACATTCGACGGATTCGGCATTCACCCAAGCGTAGTCGGCTAAGGGGCTATCGCTTTTTACATTCGTAAACCGTGACTCGAGTTTAAAATATTTTATTTTTAATATCACTTCACTACAAACTACACTACCATTTTCAATTAAAGCATGGAAAGTAGAGAATAAACTCGGGTATTTTACTATTTTTCTTACACTGCAATTGTCTTCCTTTTTGCCCCGTCTTTGCCAGGCGGTGTGTTGTGAGGACCACGAGCACTGCTGCCCTCAGGACTACAGCTGCGACCTGCAGAGCGGAACCTGCATGAAACCGTCCACCACACACACCGTCGCACTCGCGCTCCTACACACGCGCTCTGAAGAGGAGGAGGAGGAGGTGATGTGTGACGCAACGGGCCGTTGCTCCAAGAGTCAGACCTGCTGTAGAATATCAGACGCTGAATGGGCCTGCTGTCCGTTTAAGCAGGTAACATTTCCCCTATTCTGATTCATTTCGATTCATTTTACAGTTGCGCGGCTTCAGCTTTAAAAAAAAAAAAACCTGTTGAAAATTGTCATCATATGAATGGTTATTGCACACACATACATTTATTTATTTATGTATAAATTTTTTTAACAAGGCAAATTTGTAATTAGATTTTATACTTTTTTCTTTTCTTTTTTTTCTCTCGCTCTCTCTCTCTTGTGCTCGCATTCTCTCTCTCTCTCTCTCTTGTGCTCGCTCGCTCTCTCTCTCGTGCTCACATTCTCTCTCTCTCTCTCTCGTGCTCGCATTCTCTCTCTCTCTCTTGTGCTCGCTCGCTCTCTCTCTCTCTTTTGTGCTCGCTCGCTCTCTCTCTCTCTTGTGCTCTCTTTCTCTCTAGGCGGTGTGTTGTAAGGACAGGAAGCACTGTTGCCCTAAGGGATACACCTGTGACCCTGTGAAGGGTTGCACTACAGTGTCCCCACTCACCTGGTGGTACAATTCGCTGTAGGGAAGTATGGCACCATGGCACTATTCGGATATGCCAGCGCCCGAAATTGGGACAAGGGACTATGTGTCCCAGTTGTGCTTAGATTTTGGTCTTGCGTGTTTCCTTTTTGTCTTTTTTAATAGAACTAGTTGTTCACGACGAGATATTGAGAGCCCTTCTGCTGTTCTCCGTCTAGAAAGAAACTGACATTGAAACGATGGCGTACCGACGCATTTACAGTTTTCTCATTGAATCCGAATCACTCCAAGCTCTAGAGTTCTTCTTTTCACTTCTGTAGTACGAAATCCTGCATTCAAGAATTTTCTATTGGTTTGTTCGCAAACTGCAGTTGAGTCATCTGCAAATCATGCCTTCTTTTAAAAATATTTTCAAACTTAGTAAGTAATTTATTATTATTATTATTATTTTAAGTTTTGAGTCACTGAGATGGAACCGAATGTATCATGAATCCGAGGCCCTCTTAACTGTTTTGGATTCCCCAAACAAGCTGTGGCGTGACATTTATTTAATAGTAGGCAATAATAATTCAAACCCAGTGATTTTTAAGCACATAAATTGATCTACAGTTGTTTTGTGCATACCATATTTTGATTTTGATGTCAATTTAAGGGTGACTAGTGTGTTTAAGCCCCTGAATTCATTCCACGTTCTTTGGCCTCCTTGCTTTATTTGTATGCGTGTACGCAGCGACGCCTATAATTTCACTCTTCAAACTCGCCACTTTAAATTCGGACTATTTCATCATGTTTTTACATATTTTCTCCTTTCCCAGGCCTAACCATTCTGCACGTGTCTGCAAATTCCAGCATGGGCGGTTGAAATTGAATTTAAATGTATAACTTGTAGCATAACATTCAGGTAGCTAGATTGTCTCCAATCACATCCCTCTAATGACGGGAAAACTAAGCCAGTTTGCTTGCATGCATGTTAAGATTTTGAAAGCCAGCAAACACGTCTCTGCTCAAGCAAATGAGAATCTTTCTTTACAACTGAAATTAAAAGAATCCCCACAAGACTTCATTATTTGGAAAATGTACTGATGGAAATTTTTTATTTATTTTTATTATTATTATTTGGATTTTGCTTAAAAAAAAATTTTTTCCTTCAGCTTGACTGGTTGTTTTTATTTATTTTATTTTTTTTCCTCTTTGTTTGAAGCCAGCTGTTTTTAATTAGTATATACTTCTATTTTAATTGATTTACTTTTTTGTTTTTGTTGTTTTTCCCCCTTCCTTCTTTCTTGTTTTATGATGAGCTTGATTACACTTGAAGAGTTTTAAATAAACACTTTTGAAACCTTTTGCGTGGCACTGCGTCGATTTCCCTTTACGACTGTTTTGGTAAACAGAAGCCTCCGGGTGATGGCTGTGGCGCGTGTTGCCCGCTGATTGGTGTGCAAGAGGAGTTATGAAAGATGGCGGTATGCGAGTTATGTCGCCGAGGATGGATGGAATATCTGGGGGCGGCTCTGACAAGACCCTGGGGAGAAGGAGACGGTGTACTCTACTGTATGATCGATTTGTCTATCAAACATGTATATAAAAGAGGAGCATGATAAAGTAAACTCGTGATATTAATTGAAAAGGGTAGTGTTTTTAAACTTTAATTTAATTTGTCACTGAATAAAGTTGGCTGAATAGGCCGTCTGACACACTTTCCTAGTGGCTGTGAGCCAATGGGATTAGGTTCCATTAGGTGCGTGTGTGTGTGTGTGTGTTGCTCTTACCGGCTAACACACTTTCAGAGTGAATGAACCGAGAGAAGAGGAGACCTTCAGTTGTGGTGTGACTGACTTAAGGAGAAGAAACAGCTCTTTACAGCTGAAGGGGGGGGGGGAAAGGCTGGACTGAACTTTTGGGCTCTTTCCACCGGTATGTCTATAGTATATAGTGTGTGTGTGTGTGTGTATATATTTATTTATTATGTATGTAATTATATGTGTAGTATGAATGTCTTAACATGTGTAGGTAATGTCATTCTAACTTGTATCGCTCTCCATAAAACATGCTACTTAAAGTCCCATCATGAAGTGTTGCTCATAAAACCATGTCCTAAGGTGTAAGGAACCGCTGTTTATACTGCCGAGTACTCAACACGCACACGCACTTGTGCTTGAAGTGCCGTTAATATGGACAGTCCGCCATGAAGAGATAGAAAGCAGAAGACATTTGGCAGAAGAGGGTCTGTGTGTGTGAGGGAGGGTAAGGGAGAGAGAGAGCTGTCCAGTAAGATAGCTGAGGAATAAGTGTGGATGTGTGTTGGGAAAAGAGAGAGTGACTGAAACAGCTGAGACACAAGCTGCTGCTTGCACCAAAATGTCTCTGCTATTAATACACTCCAGCCCTGATCCCACTATCCACCCATTTTCGCACGCACGCACAGAGTCATCGGTGTGTTGAAATGAATCTGAGGGAGAGAAGAAGAGAAAGTTCTGTGAAGTGCTGTTTAGGCCATTATTCAAATTTAACTTCTTGTACACACGAAAAATGCTCCTGCATTCGCGAAGTTCACCTTTACCATTTGCATAAAGTGCCAATTTAAAAAAAATAAGTTTTGCTTTTTGGCACACACAACATCCTATGCATTCACTAGCATAAATTGGTCTTGCGTTCAGTAGTTTTACCTCACGCTCATGTTAAATGCAGTTGCGTTCAGTAGTTTTACCTCACGCTCATGTTAAATGCAGTTGCGTTCAATAGTTTTACCTCACGTTCATGTTAAATGCAGTTGCGTTCAATAGTTTTACCTCACGTTCATGTTAAATGCAGT
>JAOUQW010028905.1:0-10411 GCA_028565825.1 Olivaichthys viedmensis
AAAGATAAATATATTATTAAAAAAGGTACTGGTTTGTCTCTTTATTATTTATTATTTAAATTTTACCCCATTACCACCACTCCCCACCAATTCTTTTTTAATAAAAAAAAATAAAGTACTGCTGTGTCTTTTTTTTTTTTTTTAATCCAATTTAATTTTACCCGAATTTAATATTACCCCATTTACCTCTAAATATTTTTTTAAATAAATATATATATAAAAAGAGGTACTGGTTTGTCAGTGGGATCGTTTGCAATTTGCAACCAATATGGCACATTTCTAAACTAATAAAAGCCAGAAAGATGCAGCCTGTAGAACATAAACATTCATTATAAATCAAGCAAACACATTATCTGTGCATTTCATAAGCACTGCGGTTTAATCTCAAAACAGATTTTCGTGAATGTTGAGTTGAGCAGTTAAAATTATTCAAAGGGTTTAATCCTTTCAGATCCCTCTAAAGATAAATCACCAGGTGCCTTTTAACATCATTTTTTAAATAACCTTTTGAATAACAATGGAATAAAACAGAGAATGACCATCATCCTTTACTAGAGGGGCTTTTTTCTGTAACCAAACAAATGTTTACAGTCAACGAGGCTCTCATTTGCACTTAGTCCTCCACTTTACTGAGCGCAGCTAGTCCTCTCACATTTCAATCTGTTTCTGGATTAATCACGCACAACAAATAATATTCAATATATGCAAATCTTCAGCTAAAACCAAACATAGCGGTCACTCTCAATCTTACTCTACCATCAATCCACTTGGATCTGATTAAACTCCTCAAATCTAGTGAACATGAAAGTTTTAATGTGGACAGGTTTCCTGCTGATCTGTTTTTGTGTGTTCACCTTGCCAGCAGTGTGTTACTGTTCTCATTAATTACTGGCTCGAGGCTGCCCTTGCATATAAAACACACTCCGAGGAGCAAAAAAACAGATACTTTTGCCCTTTACCAATTTTAAATATAGAAACTCTGAAAGGCAATGTATTATAATTAAATTCTGTCCCATTATAGTTGTTTTTTTTAGAGATCACATACACAGCTCAAGCTCCACGACTAAGTGGGCGAATAGGACGATGTCAGCGGATATCGGCAATGTAGTCATTGTAGTCACACATGATCGACGCTAATCCTTGACAGACGATGATCTCTCGTTTTGGGAAGGAAAACAGATAGAAGACTATTTTTAAACAGCTTGTCAATTATGCTAATATTACCCCAAATAATAAGCAAGTTATTTTTTTTCTTATTTTTAGGATGAGTTAATGTAACGGCAGCTTACCAAAAATACTCTGAATTATAAAACTAGTGACTGGCATAGGCTACAAATAAATTAGGCAACGCAGCAGGTAGCTTAAATAAATTGCATATGATAAAGAAAAAAACAACAACAAGACGTAGGCTAAATTATAAAATAATTAATTTATGAGGCATTTAGTTTTTACAAAATGTAGAACTGAACCGCTCTAAAATTGAACTAAAACGGTTTTAATTTCAACTTATTGATGACGAAAATATAATGAAACGAATATACTTCAGTCGTGCACTTCTTCTTCTTCGCTCTCGGTTCAGGACGGGTATTTCCACCAATCAGGAGCGCTCACAGTGATGACTATGGATTTCTGGATTATTTTGTTTTTATACCCAAGAAGCTTATCAATAGTGTTTTATATTTGGGCGCAGGGAACGATGATGAGAGCGGGGCGGGAACAAAAAAATAGGAAACTAGCGTGATCAATAAGAAACGAGCCTAATAAATTAGTTTGTTCTCAATAAGACAACTTTAGTGATCTTGAGATCTGAAGAAAAATAGGAAATTCCAATAATGGATGGACTCTTGGTCTTCTATATAGACTAGCTGCCACTGATGCTAACAATACATAGCTGTAAATTGTTATACAACTTTGTCTTGCCTGCTGACATCCATGAGGACAGCTCTGAACGTTCTTGCCAATTAATTAATGAACTGAAGACACACTCGGGTTCCAGCGAAAAAACTGTGGTGGAACAACAGGTACAAAAAGTGCTAATTAAAGAGTGACGGCTCTAACAAGATTCTTGCCCTTTATCAAAATGAGGATTTGTATATAGTCATTATTGAGAACAGCATGCTTTTCTTCTACTTTATGCATGGTTATATTTGGAAGACATCCTTGGGAGTAAGAAAAAATGTGAACTTGATATTATTGCAGTCTGAAAACACACTCTTTAAAGCTTCTCTCTCACACAAACGGCATGAAGTCAACCCAGCAGACCACTAAAAAACAAAATGATCTGCTTTCCTCTTTGAAATGCTCATAAAATTGCCATGATCCTTCGAGAGAATGAGGAGAATGAGAAATTTGAGTTCATTCTCTCCTCCTGTTGGATTCCCGCCTCAGGCAAACACTTTGACTCGTTTCTCGCTGTTTCAGACGCCGCAGATTTGCAAACAAAAGAGTCTCCTTGCTATTCTCCAGCCACTGATCATCCTCCACGTCCCAAGCCAGCCGCAGGCATGCGCAGCCAGAGAGGATGCTTTCACCGGTGCTCCCGTCACGTCTTGGTAGCGTTTTTAACGCCGCAAGACGTCCAGCGTGATCTTCCAGGGACGCCGAGGAACACAAGCAGCCCAATCTGTACCCGAAAGAACAACTCTTCTGACTCTTGAGCTTAATTACGTCCAGAAAAATCCTTGAGTAGACCCAGCGTCTTGTTAAAGGAGCAAAAAGAGTAAGTGAAGTCATGAGGCTGTTCAGTTGTGAAGAAAATGTAGCTGAATGAATCCATTTCAGTCCACAGAAGAGCCCAAAGCAATGGTCAATGAGGATTGGCGTAATCTAGCATCAGTGCTGATGTGATAGACAGATTTGTTTCGTCGCAAACTTACAAAGGAAATTGATGGTCATCTGTCGCTTTATCGGCCGCTGGTGTAAACGGAGGGTAACAAGCATTTTTAGTGGATTTCAACCACAACGTAGGCTTGAAGGATCAATGCTCTAGCAATCACATTTTTATACACAATCATACCTGTAATCAGGTTTTACAATGTACAGTGTACAATGATAAGACTCCAACCTCCAGCTTGGTAGTTAAAGAGATAAGGTACTTTACCATTAAAACCAGGAGGTTCCATACATCCTTTATTAAATGGTGCTCAATCCCACTTCTGGAGCCCATATGCCCACTGACATGGTTCATACAGGAGGCAACACAACTCATTTAACTCATTTAGACCTTAGCAACTGGCTAATGGAATCAGGCATGTTAGATTATGACAGCCAAGAAAGTGACCAAAAAATTCTTGAGGGACCCTAAGCGGTTGTCTGAGGTGATTTTAGCCTTAAAATGCCTTAACTGTCCTAATATACAGTCTAACACTGCAATTCTGGGTCATGCCAAAATAATAAAAACAATGAGGTAAAGGTCTCGTCTTGCTTTGCTGAAAAGAAAAGCCATAAGATTGGCACCACACAAATAGCGTCACCCTAGGGCAAGCATCGATCCCTAAGGTATACCACCTCCACGCCACAAGCAGAAATAGAAAAATAACTGGTAAGGGGTCTCATCTCTAAAAATAGACAGTTTCTTTAAAAACATTTTTAAAAAGAAAGAGGACTGAGTGGGCAGACAGACAGAGCGGCGAGGACACGTAATAGAGCAACAGGCCAGCAGAGGGGCACTTCCTGTACGACTTCTGTATGGTGAATTACGTCAGTACCAGACGCCATAAAGGTTGTCTGGTTACCAGGACATGGAACCTTGTAATTGAATATAATGTTATTAGGTTGGTCATGATGGTTCCTGTTGTTTGTCTGTCAAAAGAAAGTTCCACTTTATAATCAGTGGTGGTGCAAAGGGGTGCTGCGACTACCCCCTGTAATACACTTAGGACCTCAAGAACTTTAGATAAAATTGGCTTCGTTATTTGCAGACTCGACTAAAAAAAATATTTGATAGTCAGGTCTGTGTGACAACAACTGCACACAATGTCCATTCAAAACTCTCAAAAACCAGTCCAACTTCAAAACTTAAAAATCCGACCTACCGAAGCCTGTATTGAACTCCAAAATTATAACTACCAGTGCTAAATACAGACGGGTGACAAATGAAAAGAGAAACCTGAATAAACGAGTGCATCTACAGGTCACAAGGGGTCACTGAATGCTTTGAGGAGTATATAAATGATGTAAATCAAATGCTCTGGCCTTCAGTCTCCAGACTCTCAACCCAATTGAACACCTGTGGGAGATTTTGAAGCGACTCCACCACCATCATCAAAACACCAACTGAGGGAACATCTTTAGGAAGAATGGTTCTCCATCAGTTCCTCCAGCATAGTTCCAGAGACATGTAGAATCTACACCAAGGAGCATTGAAGCTGTTCTGGAGGCTCATGGCGGCCCAAGACCTGCCTCCTTTTGGGATTTGGGATGTAAATTAACAGAACAAACATGGCTGACATGCTTCAAGATGGAAGGCTGATGCCACAGCAGTGGTTCCATGTCTCTAAATATAAATTTAGAGCTACATGGTCAGTGGAGCAGGAACGAATAAACCACTGCCTCTATCCAGTCAAGCGCACAGCAAGGCATAGTTCAGAGGAAGAGTTCAACTGAAAATGCTAACGTGGCTACCAAGCAGAAAGCCATGACCTCTGGTTAGCATGAGAATACCTGCATAAGGCCAATACTGTATGTGTCATTAGATTACATTGGACAGACTATTAGCCATGTTAGCATTTTTGCCACTGATCATTGAAGGCATGAAATAATGAAAAGCATTATGTAAGTTGTGCTGTATAAAACACCAGGATTCAAAATTTTCTAATGGTCAACCCCGAAATGAAATGCTAGCACTAACTGAGGGATAAAAAAACCCCAGCTCCTTGGGTTTACCTCTCCTACGTTACGTACATTGATTTGAAATAAGAGAACCCACGGCGCTTTAGACGAGTCAGTAGTGGTTTGACGAATGCATCAGGCATCAGGTAGCGCCTCATTACAGACTGTGTCCACAAAAATAATGATAATCAACACAGAAGCACACCTGCTGGCTAGCAAAGCCCACATATAGTGTGCGGAGTGAAAAGCTGCCGGATGTGCGCTCCACAACAGGCTTGTTTCCAAGCAACGGTACCGATCAACGGGTGATTTCCGTGCTTATACCATGGCCGTGTTCCCATTCCAGCACACTCGATGTACATCACTCACTGTACCCAAGCAACCAAGCATGCATTAATACAACATTTCCGTTTAAATTCATTTAGCTGATGCTTTTATTCCCAGCGCTTTAGTCTCTGACCCTAAAAAAAAAGTTTTGTTGTTTGGTGCTCGACTACAATTGATGCTTAAATGCTTAGATGCTTAAATTTGATGAAATTTGATGAAGGCTTGCCATAATCCTACTTAATAAACGAATCAAAATGTCAGTGTTTAGATTGAGATAGATCCACCAACATTATGAACATTAACACGCTTAGAATGACACAGTTTCAAGACATTGCAGAAGTGAATGAAAAGCTTTTGAAGCTCTCTGCACCGTCTTTAGGCTGCTTCATGTGCGTGAAAACAGCTGGTAGGCTTTAATATTGCACAAAAGCAATCACATCAACGTTCTAGCTACAGATGCACTTCTTCTGCCTCCAGCCTCAGGAGTCTCGTACATGCTGTCGAGCTGCAACTCCAAAACACCGGAGGTTTTTGACCTACATCTGACCTGCTGGTGGATCTGGAGGCCCGGAGAGGGTTTGGAGCTCAGAGGGCAGATCAGTGGCATGTGTGTGTGTTTGAGAGAGCCACTTGGGGGGTGTAGGAGTGAAGTGGATATCTCAGGTGGAGGTGCTCTCTGTTGATAAGCAGGATGATTATCTCGGTGTTCATTTCACTCCAGTGTCATTTTGCAACGGCCCACTTACTGGTGCATGTAGGGATGCACTAATCCTGTCATTTTATTTCATTTTCAATACCGACATCAGAGATCTGCGCAAAGGCCACATCCACTTAAATTGGCTGGTAAACCAAAGTTACAGCTGTGGTTCCAGCGAGGGACGAAGACACGGAAAGCATACTGCAAGTTCTGCAAGGAAGAAATCGATGTCTTCAGGTTTATAATTTGTGTCATGAGAGTGGCAATTAAATAATGCAAATTACAAATGGTTTTGCCAAATCGGTGCGACGTTTACTGAGCTTAAATGTAAAAAAGCTGTAAAAACACTGAACTGTGTCTTGGTATTCATGCTCTGCAGGGTAATTCTCAGTGTCAGATTGGTGCGTCCCAATTACGGTGTATCCTCTCGAAAGATATCACCAAACCCTATGAGATCAAGCCCAATAAGTGCGTGATAAACGCACCACTTGCGATGATTGCTGACGATGATGGTGACAGTACATCTCCTTCTTCTTTGTGTACAGTCAGTTCTGACCCACGGAGCCTTTGGGTGAATCACGGCCCGTTTCGTGACGCAATGGCCCTGCTATACCGAGAGCAGCGTTTTTCCCGTGAATCATCCTCCCACCTTGCGGAGCATAAATACCACCTGTTCAGAGCGCAAAGACTCGCCAAGACACAGACGTACAGAAACCTTCATTAGCATGCAGAACCCCCCACCTCCTCCAGCTGCAGCCGAGGAAAGAAAATATATATTAGCGCTATTATTAGGGCAGTGGGAGACGCTCTGGAAAGGAAGTTCAAACGAGGCATATCACGATATTCAAGACGCACAATATTTATTATTAAGATATCATCACCGTCCCTACATTGAGAGCCCAGAGTTTGCGCTCTTTGAGATAAAGTCTGTCATATTCGGTAGGCGGCATTATGACAGCTCAGCTGTGTTCCTTATTTGGGGAAAATGGGGGGAAAAAAAGCATTTCATGTGTGCGTCTCAGAGAAGGCAATCGCATCATTCTCGACAGACGAGAGTTTTTTTTTTTTTTTTTTTAAGTCTGAAAGAAAAACACGGCAGATATCTTCCCAATACAAGGTTGCAATATATGATAATACCGTTTGGTCTTCGTGATGGTCCACGCTACAAGAACGCATCGTAGAAATCGATACGAGTTTTAAAAATAATCTTGACGAGTGAACCAGAGTCCCGTCCTACTCATTAGTCCATTACGGAGCGTTTAATGCTCTCTGATGGCTGAATCGTGAGAAAGGAGCTGATCAAATTGGAAGTCATGCAGCATTAAAGTGATCAGGTTGACGCATTGTGCCATCTCACACACACGCACACAAGCTTCGTCCTCTGCCATCCATCTTACCTCTCATAAGCCTTCCATATTTGCATGACTAAATAGTTTTTAATGGATTTTATTGAGTCACTTTATAACACCAAGGACGTCACGGTCGTGGGACGCGAGTCACCCCCTAAGGCGCATTATTTTAAACTGATTATTATTTTTAATTGAGCGTCACGGAGCACTTGCTAAGACGATTATTTCATCCCTGTCTCCAAATAAAGCAGCTCTCGAGCCACGGTGAAGTCCACGAGCAGCTTCTTACTTTACCAAACTCTGATGCAGACCTGATATATACACTCATCCACCATACAGGTCACTTTGTAGGTGTACAATGAAAAGGGACCGCCATAAGACCAGAACTTTGCAGATATTATCTGAGTGGTGGTTCATTCTTGGTACAGCAGTGACACTGACATGGTAGTGTGTGTGTGTGTGTGTGTGTGTGTGTGTGTGTGGTATTGGTACGAGTGTATCAGGTACAGCAGTGTTGTTGCTGTTGGGGTTTAAAAACCTCAATGTCACTGCTGGAGTAAGAAACAGTTCACCAACCAAAAGTCTCCTCCGACAGCCAATCAGAAACGGACCCTGATGAAGGCTAGAGGGTGATTAACACTGTGCAGGGAAAAAGATGAGCTTTAGTCTCGAACTGTACACCTACAAGGTGACCAACAAGGTAAGAGTGTGTAATAAAGTGTAGTACGTGTTAAACACAGTGCTTAAAACCTTAACACCAACACTGCTGTACCTGATCAAGGGTAGAGGGGGGCCAATACATTGTGCAGAGCAACGCAAGAAACTGGCACTAGTTTATTAAGTCGTGAACAAATAGTTTCGGAATTAGGGCTGCTGTGCAAAGTGCAATAAATAATAAAAAGAAAAGAAAACAGCTACTTTTTGAACAACTGCAAACATTTTGTGTTGCACAACTGTTAGAAAAACAGTCAGTGTTCCCTGAACAATGTAAAAATAAATAAATAAATATAAAAGATTTCTAGAATTAGTGCAAAGGTAACTTTGGTAAATATTAGGTTGTACGACTCAACATCCACCATCTTCAACTAATCTTCATCAAGGATTTTTATTTGATTTGATTTAAGACACCATTAGGCCGAATGGCTTCCTATTCACTACATATGCGGTACACCCTACGTAGGGCACTATATGTAGTGCATTCCATTTGAGAGTCAGAAAAAAATAATAAAAAATGCAGCAGTAAGAGCAGCCGATTGTAATAAAGTACATTCTTGTCTTTACAAGTTTTCTCGAGTAAAAGTAAAAAAAAGTATCATCATTAAAACTACTCTTACAAGCACGATTTTTAAAAAAAAGTTACGTATGTTGCCACAGCTCGATGCGCTTTACACAAAACTTGGGATTGAGATGGTCGTCTTGTTTAAAAGTGTCGAGGACAGTATTAGTAGAGTCAGGTTTTTAATGACATGTTTAAATCATAGGACTGAGATTTATGCTGCTTTAATTTCAACATCAAAAATGTGCTGAAGAACAGAAGGAACTAGAAGGCACCCTGGAGAGGCCTCGGTCTCCCTCTCTCTCTCCCTCTGTGTGCGTCTCTCTCTCTCTCTCTCTCTCTCTCTCTCTCTGTCTGTCTGTCTCTCTGTCTGTCTCTCTCTCTCTCTCTCTCTCTCTCTCTCTCTCTCTCTGTGTGTGTGTCTCTCTCTGTGTGTGTGTGTGTCTCTCTCTCTGTGTGTGTGTGTGTGTCTCTCTCTCTGTGTGTCTCTCTCTCTCTCTCTCTCTGTGTGTGCGTCTCTCTCTCTGTGTGTCTCTCTCTCTCTCTGTGTGTGTGTGTCTCTCTCTCTCTGTGTGTGTGTGTGTGTGTCTCTCTCTGTGTCTGTGTGTGTGTGTGTCTCTCTATCTGTGTGTGTGTCTCTCTCTGTGTGTGTCTCTCTCTGTGTGTGTGTGTCTCTCTCTGTGTGTGTGTGTCTCTCTCTGTGTGTGTGTGTCTCTCTCTCTCTCTCTCTCTCTCTCTGTGTGTCTCTCTCTCTCTCTCTGTGTGTGTCTCTCTCTGTGTGTGTGTGTGTGTGTGTAAGACCTCGGGCTACACATTGACAGAGTGGGATACGACACAGGAAGGTCCTGAGTGAGTAAGAGAGTGAGAACATTAGGTATGTGCCAATAATCAGCCATATTGCAATATTCAGTGCACACAATATTGATATCTTGGATTAATTATAAAGCTCCAATGTGCTGCTCTGTCCTCTGTTCTCTGTTCTGAATCCTAATTAACTAGGCTAAACTGACTTAATTTAACTCAAAAAGTATGATGAGCCTAACTCCGGCTATAATCTGCTTGTCCCGGGGGTCCAGGCTAGTGATTTGTCCACCCCTGTTTTGTTACTAACTCAACTACTTTTTTTATTTTTTTATTTCAGAAGACAGAAACCTTATTTTGGACAAATTTCACCGAAAGCATCACGTTTCGTTTTCTGAGAAAGTGAGAAGGCAATCCCATAATTCCGTTCACGTGACTGTTATAAGAAAACACGGCGGTGAATCAATAAAATGTGGTAATTTTTTCAAACACAATATTGAATGTGTTAATATCCTAAATCGTAAACAGATGGGGAAGTTATCATGATATGAAAATGTGATATCAGCACATGCCTAGATTGTTTAAAGAAAAAAAGAAAGAAAAGAAACAGGTGTTCTCAAACTTTAATGAATGTAATTATGCGTCCACCTTGGCAGTGTGTTCTCTCTCTCTCTCTCTCTCACTCTCTCCTGTCATCTTTCCTTTTATCAGCATGCAGCAAGCAGCTATATGAGGGGCTTCCTGACTGAAGGCTTGAAGATTACAGCATGTTTCCACTGCAGCTACTGTTAAATGTCTCACTAACCAACACGCAATCCTAATAATAATAAAAAAAGCTCTTGCTCTATTCAGATTTCATGAAACGGAGATGATGCAAACCTTGTTAGCCTTATAACCTTATCATTTTAAATTAACAACTTGGCCAAATGTAAAGTTTTCCCCTTTTTACCTCCAAATGTAGTCGATCAGCCGAGACATGTTTGGTGTCTGACGTTTGCTTCTTTAGTTTTGCACTGGAGCTACGACACTAATGTAGATAATAAATAGGGGACGTTTATAGCCTCCAGTTTAGCATGGTGCTTATAGCCTCCAGTTTAGCATGGTGCTTATAGCCTCCAGTTTAGCATGGTG